>JAJKFJ010023612.1:0-23744 GCA_027382625.1 Tetmemena sp. SeJ-2015 | reverse complement strand
CTCCATCAACCTATCCATGTCATTCTAAATTATTCAGTTCTTGTTTTAGTTTGACTTTGAAATTATTTGATTGGAAGGCGGTCCCTCTAAGAGTATTCATATATAGAAAAACAAACCTTCAGCTCGTGATGGTCACATCAAAACTTATTTTGCTTTATGTAAGAGAATATTTTTTTCATCAAGTGAGTAATCAAATTTAATCTAAAACTTGAAGTCTACTAAGTGAATTATATTACTGTTGATTATATGATTGTTTTATATTTAATGGAGGGAACCTCCTGCAATAGATATGTGGTCAGTAGGTTGCATTTTCGCAGAGCTGTAAAGTTAGAATGTAGAAGATTTGGATTAGTCACCTCCATTTTGTCTCATCTGAATAAGTCTTGGCTTGACTGCAACTTCTTGGGTCTAACGCAGTTCTATGTTTGGATGTTGTTTCTGATTTCGCATTCCAATACTTGGTTGTTGTAATTTCTCAGAATATGTTTGCTTCATTCTCAAACTTTCCCTGTTCTAAGTTCTAAGTGTAAGCTCTTTCCTGCTCTTCTGGTCTTATGCTGTTACTTACATTCCTAATACCGGATTCATCAATGGATTGGAGAGATTTTACTTACAAGCAATGTCAGATAGCTGTCATCTTGGTCCATTAAAATTTAAATGTCTTAATTATTTTAAAAAACAGACATATAATCAACTTGAGCAGGAATGTCATTTAGATTTATTTTTGACTACCTCCTTGATTTGAAGAATAAAAGAATTGAATTAAAATTATGATTCTAATTATGCCACAAAAGGCTTTGGTAAATCTTAGCTTTAATAAAAATTCCTATATGTTCTTACTTCTATTCTCAAATTTAATTTATAAAACAGATATATTGATTGAAGAGTTATTTAGCAATAACTCTTCAATCGAATTTATACACTTGAAGAGTTTTAATAAAATTTACTAGGAAGAGTTTGAGTATATAAATTTTATCGTCTTGAGTTGGATCCTCGCATTATAATAATCTCCTCCACTACCATACTTATTGCACAATTAAAAAATGAAAAAAATGAGTCGCACTAGTAATTGTCAGATGCTATTAATTTTGGGAATATAATTTAAAAATCTATTCATGCAAAAAAGTCAAAGCCCAGGCCTTGAGGCCTCAAACAACGAGGAGCACGAGTCATTACTCTCTCCATCCATAATAGCATCTATAACTCAGTCAAACCAACAGCAGCTCGCCAAGCCTTGCTAATTCAAGAAGGAATAGAATGATCATTCTGACTCCACAGGGCTCTCTCAGTCCTCGTCAGCCTCTTCAGGAATTTCTACTTCACCTCCCACTGCTCTCCCACCTCATTAAATCCCTCCACCCGGTTACCCTCCAACGACTTATGTACCAGCAGGTGGAAAGAGCGCTTTCAATCAGCCAGCTAACAGAAATGTTACTATCATATTTATATTTTAATTATATATTTAAATGCTCTTTAGTCTCAATCTTCATTTGAGTCATATGTTTTTGCAAGATAATTTATAACTTTAATCGTTTTATATAGTAGAAGATCAGCTCCTCTTTAATAAGATATTAACAAAGGCAGCAACCCTAGTTCATTGTATAATAACTATGCTCCTAATTAATAACCTGAAAACAGCTTCTCTCAATTCTACAACGCTCCCTCAAATCTATCATCTCAGTCCTCAAATATTCTAAGCGACTCCTAAAATAGGTTAGTTCATAAACTAATGTTTAAATCTTATTATAATTTAAAATAAGAAATTTTTTTTATATTCTTATCGCCTTGTAAACATTGAAAATAAATGCTGAATTTGTTGTTGTTGAAGCAGTATAAATTTTAAAATTATCACTTTTTTTACTCAAATTTGCAATTTAGAGTACTTATTATCTAGCTCCATATTGATGTACTGCTGATAATAAATGTCCTCATTGGCTTCTTCTTGATCTCTATTATTCTAGTCTTCTTAATTACACACTTGGTTCAATTCGGAAGATCGACTTAGCTTTTTTGTGAATATCTCCTTCATTTAATGTTTGAGAGATTGAAGAATCCTCTTATCAGAAGCTATTTATTAGCAAGAGCTCTCCTAAGTTAATTATTAACTTATGCTCTTGAAGTTTTGAGTTAGAAAACTCAGTTCATAAGTTACCAAATGAACGTGGTCTAAAATTTGAAGCAGAAAATTCTGTTAGCTCACATCAAACATCATGAGTTAAAATATAAATGGCTATTAATTTTAAGAGCTGGCAATTTATCTGGTATCCCTCATCTAAAAACCCTGTCTCTAAAGAGTATGACTTCATCATCAATTATACTGAGGGCTAAATCATAGCAAAATATATTAATAATTTAATTAAAAATATTGAGTATACTCAAAAGGGTACTTTTCATCAAAGTTAATTTGAAAATAGTTTCATTTTCTAATTTTCATTCCCTTTATATCTTTTTAAATAATATAAGTAATCTTCTTGAAGACTCATCCGATTTTAAAAGCTTATTATTACTCTGCGGACATTTTAAGTCATCACCTCATATCCCTCATCGTAGCCGATACTTTTAGGTATATCATCGTACTAAAAATAAAATTAATTAAGTACTTAAAATATTTAAACTATTTCATAAGTAGAAGTTTTTTATAGAGTAGTCGATTTAAGTTTATTTTTTATTCTAGTCTATGTTTTGTGTATGCTTTGCTTTGCATTAGCAACTCTTTCTGCTTATATATAGTTCTTGCCATATTTGGCAAGTCAATAAAATACAGTTTTTGAATGGACCAAAGGCTTCGATAAGAATAGTTCTAGGCAAGATTATCAAAGTCGTTTATTTCCCACTCGGTCTTTCTCAAAAAATTAGATATCATTTATTTCGCAAATTAATGCTCTATTAATTGCATGGAGTAGAAGTTAATCAAGTTTTAAAGCAATATTTGATCAAATATATAAACAATAATACCTTAACTTTTTCAAATATTTTTCCTTGGTCTGCCTCTTTTCTTTTTATTCGAAGGCTTAGGTGGAATATTTGTGTCAATTTTATTCTTAATTACAATTTCTTTCTGAATCTTTTCTTCGAAAACAAACCCTAAGTCTGAATCCTTTACTAATGTTGCTTGATTTAAATTATTTTACTTCTTTTCCTAGGCTACCTTTGCCATTTGTTTAATCATATATTTTATGTCTGTCTTTCTTACTGAATTATTTGGAGTAGAGTCTTTTGGATTTATCTAATGTTTGTTTTTGTTATTGAATTCTGATTTCTTCTCTTATATTTTAGAAGCAGTAAGTGGTTTATATTCTTCTTTTGGAAATTGTTTGTTTTCCTCCTCTTATTCTTTGTGAATCTGCGTTCTCAAAAGCTTGAGTCTCTCTTCATTTTTCAAGGTGTACTCTTCCTTACTTAACTTAGTTTTGAAAAAGCCCTCTAGTTATTTGTCCTTCTTCACTTCAAACTAGTTCTTCAAATTACTAAGTTTGATGCCCAGTAGTCTAGCTGCACAGCAAGGCCACATTTACTCCAAAAGCTACACTGAGTATTTACAAATTTCATCAGCTGTACTCACATAGGTTTTTAATGTGATGGACTTACAGAGCACGTTGAAGTCAGCAGTCTTTATTTCAACTTAGATATTCAATCCTGCTAACTTTCTCTTGTCCATTCTCTCAGCAAGCTCCTCGCTCAAGTCTTACAACTTGCTAGAGAACTATTCAAACTTTGTAATATTTCTAAATGTCTCACTCACGCTAATAGACTTTTAAAGATCATCCTCGTCTTCCTCATGCAAGTTTTTAGAAATACCGAAAGCTGATCGAAACAAAAACTAAGAGAAATCTATTGCTCCGAAAAAAAAATATAGATATTTTAAGAGGTTCTAGAATTGAAAGATATATGAATCTCAATTTGCTTTTAGATTATATCTTTGCAAGTATATACCCTAAGTTAAGACAGAACCAACTCAGTCATCCTTCCTATTCCAGGAATTTTTCTTAAAGACAAATCATTCATAAACGATTCAATTTCTTAAATTTGAGGCTTGAGAAAGGTTTGCCCATTTGGTTTTTTTATTTCTGTGCAAATTTTAGCTAGCATCTTGTTACAAGCGATGCCTGCGCTGCAAGTGAGTTAAGTAGTAACGAAAATTTAATCTCAAATTTGTTACACCAATTCCTCAATTCCATAATGAGTTTATATTTTGTTAGCTTTTAAGTAATCAGTCAAATCTAAATTAGCCTCATCACAACCCATTGACTCAAAGTTAGCATCATACTGCTCATATGATAAAAATATTGTAATTTTATTTAACACAGCTGTAGAATAGACTTAAACACTTTCGAAACTTTCCTGTACTTTTTCATATCACAAGGAATAAATATCAATTCAGGACAAAGTTTCTTAGCAATAAAACCTGGCATAGCAGAGCGCACTCCAAACTTTCTAGCGACGTAATTGGCAGTTGAGATCATGCTAAAGCTGCCGATAGCCACTGGCTTATCAGCAAGGTGAGGTCTATCTCTAATTTCTACAGCTGCGAAGAACATATCCATATCTATGTGCATCCATGTTTTAGTGAGATCTCTATCTCTTAATACTTCATTGATTGCATTTTTAGCTTAAATAGTGGACTACTTCCAGATTCTCTCATTCTTCAAGTAGTTCTTAATTTTTGCTTTCATCAAATCGGCCTTGACTTTTGCAGCTTCAGTTCTTTGTACTTCTCTTTTGAAATAGCTAGAACCTTCTGACGCTTCGACTACCAACTTATTTATTTTATCTTTGTCTATTTGTTCCATCCCAGCCTTATGAGCCACGTAGTGCAAAGTTGGAGCATTATAAATTTTATTGGCTTATTAAATATCTTTGGAGAAGGAATTTGTTGGCACAGCTATTTGCAAACTCTTCTGATAAGAATCATAGTCGTAAATTAAAATTTAATTCCGCTCTCATTAACTTAAGTATTTTGCAATGTGACCTTATGGTGAGGTTATGATTGATTGCAGCTTTAGGAAGCGATTGCCTCTTCTAGGAAATCATCAAATTCTCAAATCATTTCATCTTCGATGAAAAGTTCATTTTCTTAAAGCAATTCTTCTTCGACTTATAAAAGTTTATAAGGGTAATTATTGGTTTATTCTAAACAGTCCTCTTCCTTCTTATCACATTTAGAGGGAGATTATGTGTTTTCTCGAGATTGCTAAGACAGAAGATCATTTGAACTTAGGTGAAAGGAATCTTCATTTTAAGAGGCAATTGATTTATTTGGTGAAAGTTAGTTGAACAAGTGGGAGTTTTCATTTAAAATAAATTTAGGTAATCAAACAGCGCACTGGATTCTTCTTAGCTCGCCTCATCCATTATACTAAAAATTTATTATTATTCAATCTTCGCATTTATTTGCTTATTTATCAATTATACCAAAAATAGCAAAATATTGCTATTCATTGTTTTAATTTTCTTTGAATTAAGGATGCAAAATAATTAATAAATGAATTTACTTTTTGCAAGCTCGAAGATATGATTTTAGAATTTGCTCCATTAAGGGGTGGCAATATCTCTTTTATTTAAAGATTTATTTGAGCAAATCATATATTGTTTGTTTAATTATTAATTAAAATTGCATTCTTTTATTTGAAATATTATTGCAAAACTCTATTTAAGAGTTCATTTGTTGTGAAGATAACTTTAAATTTTTAAACTCAAACCCATATAATACTAGCTGTCTATCAAAATACAATATTAATTTTTCCAATATCATATTTTAGATAAAAATTAATTAAAAATTATTCATTAAAATTAATTATAAATGTAAAAATAAGAAAAACAAAGCGTGGACCTTAAATAAAAACTAGTATTCTTATAATACTTCTAGCTTAAATTTTTAAAACCAAATCAAAGCGGGCTTGGCTCATAGCGGGAACATCCATTTTTTAATTTTTCTTCAACCATTAGCTATCCACCAATCGAAAATAAAATGCTAAAAAAATGAGTCTAGATAAAAAAGGTTCTCAAGATCTTACAAAGATAGTTTTAATGATTAAATCTCTAATATCTTTCGAAAACTTATTCAGAGAAATTTCATATATATCTGCTAAAATGGAAGAAGTTCTTGAATATTTTTACTTATCAAGCCCCTTAATAGATAGATGTTTCTTTGATAGGATGAAAAAGCTAAATCCTAATTCTCAGAGAATTATGTGATGGTCGCATCTAAAATTTGTTAAATAAACCATTTCATATGGTTCTCAAAATAAAAAATATTAGTAATTAAATAAAAAATAAAAATAACTTAATAAAAGTTTGAAAGTGAGCTTTAGAGGAAGGGATTATTTTCATTCAATTAAAATATGCTTTATCAGTAATTCTTAGACTGTAAGTAGTTAGGAAATATTATTTTGAAGTAATATAATATTGGCTTATTACTTGCCATAATGTTTCCCATAAATTCATATCACTTCTTTTTTAATTTAGCTCTAATTTTCATTTAAATATAAAATTAATTAATTCAAGTTTCAAAACTAAATATTCACTCCAAAAACAATTCAGATATAAGCATATAACAATTAGTGTGTAATTAACTTAAGATTTTGAGAGGAAAATAAGTATCTTCGCAAGGCTTAGCGCGTTCTCTCTTGAGAGTCATATCTCGAATAGTATTGATTTTTATTAGAGTAATTTAGGGTGGAGTCTTCAAATCCTCACAAATTCTTAAATAAATATGCTATACAAATAAAATCTATACTATATTTAACCAAATATTTTGGCATAACTTTTCTCGATAGCTCATTTTAGATACAGAATAAGAATGCAACTCTAATCTAAAATATTAAATTAAATATAAATATTATTAAAAAATTATTGCGAATAGTTTAATGTTAAATAGGAAAGCAACATGATTCTTTTGTGATGGCTCAGAAACTTCATAGCTCTCATTCTAAAGATAATTGTAGATAATACTTAAACCTATTTCAACTATAAATTTTAACAAAGTAGAGGAGAACACATATCTCAACATTCTGAGAAATTTTTAAAGACTGTTTTAGGCCTATCTTTTGAGGATAGCACAAAGAATTGGTCGGTAGGGTATAATTCAGACATTTTTATTGCCGAAAGCATAATTTAGAGGACAAAGGTACTTAACTCTTACATAATGAAATTACACTAATGAATAAGCAATTTTTTATAAAAGCGCTTTTTTGCGTTAAAATATAATTTTTTAGTGAATAATTTATGCTTAAAGATAATAATTTTTTGTCCTATAAATTATGCTTTCGGCAATAAAAATGTCTGAATTATACCCTACCGACCAATTCTTTGTGCTATCCTCAAAAGATAGACCTAAAACAGTCTTTAATAATTTCTCAGAGATGTCGAGATATGCGTTTCCAAAGTATTCTAAACAAAAATTGAAAAAAGCAAAAATTCATAGAATTTTAATTTAGTAGAAAGTTTAAAAATTATTTATTCCTATTATAGATTTAAGAAAGATTTTTAGAATTTTAAATAAATCTAGTGGCTGTTGAAAAACTTTAGAAGAAAGCAGAATGATTTTCCTGATGTAGTCTTCCTGGTTTCCTGGTAGCTTAAATATTTCTCTATTTTAAGAGGAATATATTTATATTAGCAGCTTTATAATTTATATTATTAGGCTTTTAGACAATTTACGTAAAAAAAGAATAGTTTATTAGAATCAAGTATACCACAATAAATAGAAAAGGCGTGTGGAGCTATTATTATCCGTTCAGCCCCGATTTTTCAAAAACTTTTGAGTCTCCTTCTGTAAGACCTGGACGAACGAGGACAAAGCACTTGCCATCTGTGTTAAAACTTGGTACAGTAAGCGCTCCTTGTTGGCCGAGTATTGCTAGAAAAATGTCTAAAAAAAGGTAATTTTACTTTATTTAAATCGCACAATTGTTGGGTTATTTATGGACTGCAAAATGCCAATTATGGATGGATTTTAAACCACTTCTCTAAAGTTCAGTAAAAAGACTAAAAGCAGTGGCTACTTACTGGGCAAGCTGGCTTCCTAGCCAGTAGTCAAAAATCGGGGCTGAACGTATAATAGTCTAAACTTGGCATGGACTGGGAGTAATTTTAATTAAGTATTGGGGGTTTTAAGTTATATAAGCTTAAATAAATACTGAGATGTGAAAGAGAGAGAGAGAGAGTGATTGAAAGATTTTACAGATCTTTTCTCAAAAGAACATTCCTTTAAACTCTTATGTCGTCTCGTCAATAATTGTATCAGCTTAATTACTGTCTATTCCTTCGAGTGTTTTTAGTTTACCCATCCTTTATAATTTTATATTCGAAGAACTCTGCTATCTAAAGTTCGTTCAGTAGAAATGGAGTATTCTTAAATCCTACTGTCTTCTTCATTTGTGCGTATTTAACTCTTTCTTTGGACGTCCTTCTATATCATCTTTTAATATTTGGAAAATTTTTTTTTAAAAAATATAATTCACGCCCCAATACTTCAATCCAATTATCCCTTGGAAGTTTAGACGATTGCTGAGAAAGAATTTAATAAAAAATTTAATTAATTTATATATTTAAATGATATAAATCAGTGGGCGTTAAATTTTGTCAAATTTGAAAAATTATAGATCATTTGATTCTGCATTGAATTCTAAGAAGTGTTTATCTTAGCAACTTTTGAGTGGGAGTACTCAGTCAAGAACTATAAGTGACTCAAGTTATAATAGAAGTGATATCTAGTCTTAGGAAGAATGCGCGCACCATATCTTGCTGCTTAAAAGTGCTGGGATGATGGCCATAGAATAAAACTATATTAATTTTTGATGAGCTATCGAAGAAGGTAGTAATATGAGGGGGAATCTACTGTTTCATCAATCACGAAGTTGCAACTCTCCATTTATTATTTTAACAAAACAAAAACACTAATCTTAATAAATCTTTGTGCTATAATAGACTCCACACGCCTTTCTATTTATTGTGGTATACTTGATTCTAATAAACTATTCTTTTTTTACGTAAATTGTCTAAAAGCCTAATAATATAAATTATAAAGCTGCTAATATAAATATATTCCACTTAAAATAGAAAAAGATTTAAGCTACCAGGAAACCAGGAAGACTACATCAGGAAAATCATTCTGCTTTCTTCTAAAATTTGTCAACAGCCACTAGATTTATTTTAAATTCTAAAAATCTTTCTTAAATCCATAAAATTAATTCTATTTTATTTATAATTTAATTATACTTTACAAGTATTTCACTGCTATAATGGGGCAGCGATCAACAAAATCATAAACCCAAAATTCCCATTCGAAAGGTAATTAAAACTAAAGAGAAAAGCATTTTTCGACGATATTTGTAAAGAATTTACGATATCTTCCTCATTTGTATTACTCCATTGTCTTAATTTTATTTTTCACCTCAATTAAATCCTTCGCTATCAATCTCTCCAATACTAATACTGTCTAAGCCATCTATGTATTCTATGCAATCAAATCCACTTAATTTACAGCATCATAAATGCCACTAATAACATCTAAATCATTCAGAGTTTACCATTAATTTTTATATATTAACTCATCCTTAACATTCTATTCTTTAGATTAATCTGGTAAGAATAAAAATAGAAAATCCAGATGGAGCTTCCCGATTCCCGATATTTTCCGTGCTGGAACCGATACCTTAGAATTTGCTAGTTTTTCAGAAAATGTGAGTAAGAATCCATCATCAATCGCTTAGAAATGGAGAGAAGCAACTGCTGGTTTAAATTTAGAAGGTATATGCGAAAATATGAGTTGCGAATCTTAAAAAGAGAAAATGCTATTGCCTATAGGCTTTGGTATGTTTTAAATTAGAGACATCATATAAGATTAACAATGTCCAATCTGCGGAATAGGTATAATAGAATTTAAATCAGATAAATCACACAAAAATAAAAGTGCAAAAGAATTGAATTAATGTTATAAATTAAGATCTGTAAAATTTGGGGAATTTTAATTCAAGCTATATAGCCCATTATGATTTTTATTAGATAGCTCATTAAATTTTAAAATGAGACGATTACAAAAAAAATCCCTCTACAAAAAGATTTTAAAATCAAAAATTCTAAACTAAAAATTAGAAAAGTTCAAAAAAATTATAATCGAGGAAAATCACTATATGCCATAAAAGTACCATTATTTAATATAATGAAGGTCGCCTTGAATTTTAATTACTGGCTAATACTGAGCATTAGCTTTAAGCAGTAAGTTTTTTTAGTCCATTAACCATTTTTTATAAAAAATCAGATTTTAAAGATCAATTAAAATTTAAGAAAGGTATGATTTCTGCTTTAAAATACAGTCTTGACTCCATGACTACTTTCCATTGCTTAAATCTGTTTTGTGGATGCCACATGTTGTAAGGTAGAAATCTAATGTAAGTATGTATCATAAAAATAAGAAGGAAAATCACCCCTTACTGAAATAAAACATACTGTACTGTCGCATTATTTACTTAATAAGTGATTATTTTCTCATGTATTAATGTTTAAAATACTTTCAATTGAAGACATTTAGTTTTTTTTAGAATTACTTTCTCCTTTCATATTTTATTATAAAACCAAAATATTGATCCTGAGACTATTAAGACTGCAAGTTTTGCACATTGCATTTTTAGAATATATGCAAAAACTATCGAAGGTAATGAAGTTGATATTCCTTGGACAAGAACACTAGGAGAAGAACTTATTTATTACGGTGGTGATAGGACTGAGAAATTTATATTTGTTACAATAGAAGCTGCAGAACTTTGAAATTTAGACAATAAACACAATAGGCACAATTATTTTCAGAAAATTTATTAATTTTGCCTAAAATTATCTACAATTTTTGAATATTATCCTTGAACTTTAATATAATTAAAATAACAATAGTATTGTGGGGGCGCCTTTCCTAGTCATCCTCTTTTTTTAATGAAAATATGAAAAATCATGATCTTCCCTAAATTAGCCAAAAATACCAATTTTTGTCCATATTAAAAATCAAAGGGTCCACTCATATCAAATTCTTTATTTTATTATTTTGAAAGTTCTTTGAAAGAATATTTATATTACGAAAAAATAATTTTCTAAAGAATAGCTTTTTAAATAGGAAATTAGGATGAATTTTATAAGTAAGTTTAAGAAAATATTTCAGAGGCTCAGAGATCTCTTAGTTAATATATCAGTCACATAGAATCTTCTTTATACTTAGAGCACCCAATAAAACATATTCTGATCTTTTGAATAATTTTAAATACTTTATACAACTAATTTTCTATCTATTCTATAATTTTTATATAAAATACAGCTATTTTTCAATAAATCTTCTGATAGATAAAATTTAGAGACTTTAAAAAAATTAATTCTACTTTTCTAAAATAAAGAATATGGCCTTGGTAGACCCTCTGAATTTGAATTTGGACTAAAAATTTGGTATTTTTTGCTAATTTTAGGCTAGATCATGATTTTTCACATTTGCCTCGTAATCTTGGTCTTTTCTATTTGAGATGCAAGGTCCTTTGGAAATAATTTTTTTTTCAAAATCTGATTTTATAAATTAAAAGTACAAGGTAATAGTAAAAAACAGGATTTGATTTAAAGAGCTTAGTATATTTAAATAACTTTTAGAAAGAATTCCACCAAACTGCCAGTTATCTTATGGTATTAACTTGCTAAAGTAAAGTATTATATTGCGATTAGTAATAGATTACAAATGATAAATATTTTAAAGAAATCTAATCTCAAATTCTAAACATTTATCATAGCAAGTTATCAATACTTAAAATAGAGCGTAGCATTCTTTTGAAATTTATTTGAAACGCTCTGAAGCTTCAGTTGTATAGTAAAGTTGAGATTTAACACTTCAGAATTTTACGATAATATAATTTATTTTTGTTCAACTCTATTAACGATATAGAGAACTTTAAATTGGCATAATCCCAATGCATAACATATTTCTACACCTTTTTCTTTTGAATTTCAAGATAATTTAATTTTTCTCAATAGTTTTTTCCCTTCAAGATTTAAGTTACCCACAGAGTGATACATTTAAATGATTGAATTGACAATACCACTAGATTCTTCTTACTATTAGCTCACCTCATTGATTATTTTAAAATTTAATTGTGATTCATTTTCCACATTTAATTGTTCATGTACCAAATAAAATTCTGTCGTTTTAAATATTTGTAAGTATACAGCAAATTGAAATAACACATTTGCATATAATTTTAGTTCTTTATTTTGAGTGTTCACTGTGATGCTTAGTTCGTTTATTTGCTTGAGAGGAATGCTAAAAATAAAAGTTGATGCTTCCAAATCAGCTTGGTCTTATCTTGCTTGATCCCACCCTCCTTTAAACTTGTAATAATTAACCTGACTGCGATTTAAGGAAGTTAGTTCTAAGAGCGTTGAGTAAGTTGAACTGCAAAGCGTGGTAGTAGTATCGCATGTCGTAGAGTCCAATTTATAATTCATTCTCACTCCTCACCTTTGTTCTATCAAGATCTTCTTTCTTTTGATATTCCAGCAGTCTCTCAGGAGTCTATCATAAATTATTTACAATCTCAATGTACTTTAAATTCAAAAATATAGGCAATCTCCATCATTTAAAATTTCAACTTACAAATGTAGCCATTCTCTAAACTGTCTCAATTTCTTTGTGAATCTTTTAGAGTAGCAGTTCATTTTCATAAACGAAGTTTAGCATCTGCACTCCGCCCACTCCTAGTCCAACCAAGAAGTACGCTAATTTGCCACTCATTTTATTATTTATAATTTACTAACACCTAATTTTATTCAATTAGATGAATAAGCCAGGCATTTGTTTAAATTAATAAGATCTGTTTTCAGTGAGTGCTTCGCTATTAATTATATCAGCAATTGCATGATAGTGGAGCAGCTTCTGCAATCTTCTCAATTTAATTAATATTTCGCTACCACACTCCTCAATTTGCCTAATTATATTCCACTAATCAAATCAAATCTTAATTATTGATTCAGCTATTATAGTAGCAATAATATAAAAGATGTATCAACAAAAGCAATTCTTGAGAGCCTCCAGACAGCTTATAGCCAACTAATCGGTGCGTAGCTCTGTCGCCTTTGCTCACAGCGCCCCAATGACTTTAGCTCAGGCTCAATTCATAGGTGTGCAGCAAGCAGCCAGCTTCTTCACTCTCAACTCCACCTCTAAAAGAGCCATATTTAATTTTGAGCAGAGCAGTTTAGTTTGATGAATGTGCAGATGAGACAATTTGCCTCCGCAGATCTACCTCATCACACTAAGCTATTGTATTTTAAGCTTGAGATGCCTAATCTTTCCCCCACTATGGAAAAGGTAAAAAAAGTTTCAAGTAGATTTAAATCAACTCGCTAATAAATTATCATAAGAGCTTAAACCACTGTTCTTTGGCTAAGCTATATTTCCGCATTGAAGATTTCTAAATGAGATATAGGGAAATATTGCCAAATGGCTGAAGAAGGAGGGTGACCAAATCAGGCCTGGTGATATCTTGGCATCGATTGAGACCGATAAAGCAAGTGTTGACTTCGAAATGCAAGAGGAGGGCTTCATTCATAACAATTCAATTTAGCATAGACAAGAAATTCATTCTATACTTATTGCAAAGCTGCTGTACCCTGAGGGCACTAAGGATGTTAAGCTTGGTGAAGTAATTGCTATTGTTGTGGACAGTGCAGATGACGTCGCTAAATTCAAGGACTTCTCTCTTGGGTCAGGTGCAGCCCCTGCTAAGGCAGCTGCTCCTCAGCAACCTGCATAGTTATATTGTATTATCAATTTAAAAGCAAAGTCAGAGCCAGTACAAGCTGCTGCTCAGACTACTCAAGCTGCCGCTCCTCAAAAAGCCGCTTCTTAAAACACCTCAGGAAGAATCTTCGTGTCCCCTTTAGCAAGAAACCTTGCTGAGGAGAAAGGCTTAGACCTATCTCATTTATTATATGTAGATAATGGGTTTAATTAATCTCTAGTGAAAGGATCAGGCCCTAACGATAGAATAATCAAGGCAGATGTTGAGGAAGCTCTACAAAAGGGAGTTGGAAAGCAAGCTGCAAAGAAGGCCGCTCCATAAATTATTCTGAGTGAGAGCGCATTCGGAGAGTACGAAGATGTCACTAACTCCAACATTCGCAAGATCATCGCAGAGAGACTCAGCTTCTCTAAGCAAAATATCCCTCACTATTAACTTTAGCAAGCTTAATTTAACAGGTAATTTTGATATTTTAAATACGATACTACGTGACCATCAACGTCAACGTAGACAACCTTCTCAAGCTGAGAGGAAAGCTCAACAACTCAGGTTCCAAGACAAAGATTTCAGTCAATGACATGGTCATCAAGGCAGCATCCCTCGCAGCTGTTAAAGTACCTGAGACCAACTCAGAATGGAGAGGTGATAGCATCAGATAGTACAAGAATGTGAACATGAGTGTGGCTGTCCAAACCGACCACGGACTCATCGTTCCCGTAGTTGCTGCTGCTAACCTCAAGGGATTAGAAGAAATTGCTCTTGAAGTGAAAGATCTCGCTGCCAGAGCAAGAGAAAACAAACTCAAGCCCGATGAAATGCAGGGTGGTACCTTCACTATCTCTAACTTTAAAGTGAATAAATTGCGGTCATTTTTAACTTAGGAATGTTTGGCGTACACAACTTCTCTGCCATTATCAATCCTCCTCAGGCTTGCATTCTCGCAGTATCAGCTGCTCAAAAGACAGTTGTTGCAGACGAGCACGCTAAGGACTCTTCAAGCCCTTACAAGTAAGTTTAAATTTTGAGTTATAACATTTTTTCAGGATTGCTAACTTGATGAACGTTACCTTGAGCTCTGATCACAGAGTTGTAGACGGAGCAGTAGCTGCAAACTGGGGACTGGAGTTCAAGAAATTCATCGAAAATCCCGAGTTCATGCTGCTTTGAACATGACCAAGTACATGAATTTTCAATAAAGAGCAAGCATGCGACTGTAACTCACTCACCACTCTATTATGAAGTCAGCAGATTAAAATTAATTAATACAATTTTTCAGATGCTTGAGTCGAGTATTTATTTAAATTTAAGCAGTTTAATTCACTCTCTTTCGTTAAATGGTCTTGTATTTTCTTGCTTCTCTAATAAATTAATTAGGGAATTTATATAATTTGCAGCACAATAATTATAATATAAATAATAATGAACTCAATCTCATACTTCCAGCTCCTCTAAAGAGCCTCACCATTATATTTCCTTCCTCATTTATAATGATTAGTGAAAAGGCAAATGATGAGTATGGCTCCTATGGCCATGGGCACTCAAATGCAAATGAGACAACCTAGAACTATGGTGCAGCAACCCCAAAGAGGCTTCCGCTAGGTTAAGAACTTGCACGAAGTGGTGTACACCGCCCAGTCAGAGCTCCACTAGAGAACTGCAAAGTATCTCGAGCGCACAGACAAGGTTTACAAGCCATCACAGACTCTCGAGTTCAACCGTGATGGAGAGATGCTTATTTACTCTTGCGACAACATCAAAAACTCAACTGTGTACTTGAAGTACCCTTACATTATGTACGACGCTATGATCCCCCTCTCCTGGTACGTCTTCTTCATTAATCCCTTCTGCTGGTCATGGCAAGTGACCACCTGCTTGTTCTATTTCTTCAACTGCGTCGGTTGGATGCCCCATGTTCTCTACTGGAAGCACTTGGAACGCAAAATCCACAAGATCTACCTACTCAGAGGAGGCAAGTATGTTAGGCTATACACTCAGAACCCCCTGGGAGATAGATTCTACTCTTGGGCTCACATTTGCGAGTTCAATCTCCTCACCTAGGACTATGAAGACTTCGCAGAGCCAGTGGAGGAGGAAAACTTCCTCACCAAGCAAGGTCAACTCAAGTATGAGGTGCAAGTCCAGCTTGACAACTACGTAGATCAAACTATTGTTGTTCAAGATGAAATCGTATACTTTATGAAGGAGGGCACTGTCCACCAACCAGAAGTATTTGAGATGGTCCTCAAGGGATACAACATCGACACTTCTGACTACGTTATCAACACAGAGCATAACATCAGATTCAACGAACCCTCCCACAACCACTGAATACAATACCTTATATTTTTATTCTGAGGAAAGTGTTTTGGAAATTAGCTAGCTGAGTAGAGTAGCATTTAAAAGGTAAAGCAGTGCTAGTTGTAAATTAGTGGATCTTGCTATATCCTAATGGTTTGCTGCTCTCTCACTAAAGCCTTATTTAAACCTAAGTTTAGTATTTAAAATGTCATTCTTCAAATCAGAACAGTCAAGAATTAATTAGAACATTTTATAAACATACGGATATAAATTAAACATGAAAGTATTGTAAAGGGAGTAGTAGAGCTTATTGAAATTAATCTTTGCTCACCATTCATTAATACCAAAGATTTCTAATCACTCAAATCAATTAGACAATCCCTCAAGAAGAGACTTCACTATCCTATCTCATAAAGCATCTACTTATAAATCAACTCTCAAATAACCTCTGATATTTAAAACTCAGAGAATTCAAAGCAAAGAATCGTTTCTGGATCTATGTGGTGGAAGAAGAATGATTTCTCTTAACTTCAAGAGAGAGGAAGACTCACTCTACAAGGTACTAGGTGTGAAAACCAACGCTAGTCCAAAGGATATCAAGCTTGCTTACTATAAAATGGCCAAAAAGTATCATCCAGATTTCAATATGGAGAACAGCGAGAAAACTACTGAGATGTTCAAGAAAATTAACAAGGCCTATGAAGTGCTCAGCAACCCTATAGCACGCTCAACCTATGATATAGAAAATAGAATTAATGATGGACATAGCATGCAAGACTCACGCATCTATCAAGATGAATTTACTGGAAAGACCTACTACTAACCAAGGACTATCACTGATTTCTATCACTCAAAATGGACGGGCTACTAAAAGCCCAAGTGGTTCCATCCTTATAAATTTACTTTTTGTAATAAGATAATATAATGGGCATGATGTGAGATCTGAATATTTGTATAGAAAGAAACTGCACGATTAGTACTGGTACGTACCTCCTGTTGTGGATATAGTGGTTGAGTTTGTGGAGATCAACCGATTCTTCTTTTACATGCTGCTATTTAATGATATGAATAATTATATTAGAATTCTTGTTTGGAGATATGGTGAGAATGTACATTGACTGGAGAAGAGGTTAAGTTGGAAATATGGAAATGGACTTGCTTCAGCAGAGCTTTGCAATATAGAACTAAGATGCTGAACACTAATAGAACCAACTTCTGTCTCTGGTGCAGAACATGAATGATGAAGATGATGAAGACACATTCTTTTTTTTAAATCAGGTTGCCAGATGACAGAAAGGACATTCTTATGATGGCTCTCAATAGCTACATAAGCGAGAGACAAGCAGTAATTAGCCACGAGAAGTCTGAGCATGAATAAAAATAAATTGCCTCTGAGTCATGAAATTTGATTATTCTTTAATTTTTTAATGATCATTCTTTTATGTTCTCAATCAATTAAAGTTTAAGGAAGTAAATAATTTTTTTTCATTCCTGTTCCTCTCTCTCACTGATATCTTCTAATCCAAATTACCTTGAGTTGCCGACACTAAGCTATCGATCATGAAGTCCACTTCTTATTAGAGATTTATCTCCAATTAAGTCTTCCTTTGTTTGTTTAAATACTTCTGAGTCACTAGTTATTCTTGCGTTAAGACTCGAATCAAGAGAAGAATTATCAATAATACTTGCAATGTTTTAGTTTTGTGGGTTTTTGGCAGTTAAAGGAATTTTATTCTAGAGTTAATTTCCTAGATTTGACTTAATATTTATTTGTTGAGCTCCTTGAGCCTTTGCTTGAAGATTTGAAGTGGATCAAAATGTAAAACACATCAAAATCTATCTGAAGGTAGTCCAAACGGAGATATCTACTTCTGATTGTTCAAGCCAAGTATTTTTTCTTCTAATCTCTTAGTTTCTTCAAATGGCACTCTAGCTGGAGAGTAGAGAGGAGGAGACCGTTCAAACTTTTGAGTTTCGTATCTCAAATTCCTTCCTTCAAATGCGTCTATCTCTCCCTTCAAATTTTCTATCTCTCTCTGGCTCTCCTCTATGTATCTGATTAAATAAACAACGATGACTAATATATCTGAAATGACTTTTGAGTCTTTAAGCATTTTCGTCTCCCATCGCAGGTACGTGAGAAGGCTTGAAAGAACTATGCAAGGAAGCAAGTGACCCTCGTTTAAATAAGGAAGATAGAGACTTAGTCTTAATGAGTGTTTGCTTGTCAGTCTGAGGCATGAGATTATCTTGATATGATGTCACTGATTCAATATCAACGAAGTTTAAGTTTAGCATTTTAAATGAAAGTATGACTCATTTAGTTTGTCTTGTTGTTAGGATCTATAACTCCATACACTCCTTTCTTTTAGAGTTTCTTTGTGAGGGACAGCTAGTCCATCGAAGCTCTCATTAGCGAATCATCTCTCTTCTCTATAAATTCTCCATCGTTATAGTAAATACATTCATATATTTGAAGTACCTGTACTTAATACGATTCTTGGGTAGAGCCAATACTTTGGAGGAGTTGGAGCCTTTCATCATGAATGAGTTGTTAATTGTACTCTCATCATCTTGCTGCCTCATAGTTAGAATAGAAATTATTGTAGATATGTAAGTTTCAAGCTATAAAATCTCTACGTTATGCTTGGCTTGAACTTTCTTAAATTCTTTGAATTTCAAGCCTTCTTTCTGCTTGTAATAGTTAAATGAGTAAATTATATTTTCTGCATCTACTCGTAGATCTTGTTCATGATCTTTTCATTTTGAGTCTTATCAGAGAAGAGAGTGAACAAGCCTAACTTCTTGTTGAATGGTTTGGGCTAGTTCTCCATGATTGTGAAATATTTCTCTCTGAATTTGCTGTACCCCTCAATTTTGCATATTTACAATTCTAAATTTCATAATTTCTATGTCAGGAGGCTAAACTACTACCTCCTTGTCCCTAATGCAATCATACTATCTCACTGGTAATTGAGGCAGCTTCAAAAAATGAGACTTGTCAACTTTCACACTCTCCTCCAACTTTAAGTCATTGAAACTGGCTTTGAGGTCCACACTCGCTTACACTCTTTCATCTTTCCTTCCACCTCGAGCATCCCCATTTACATCTTATATAAAGTGAAAATTTTATTGATCAAGTGCAGCTCCAGGCAGAACTCTTGCAGTTTAAGAGCCGTTACTCTTGCCAAATCCATTTTTAGTGGCTGTCAATATGGAATCCAAAGCTTATTTGTCTAGATTTTTAAGTAGTAGCCTATCTGTTTTCTTGAAGACGTTCTCCTTTTTGAAATCTTTCTCAAACTAGTCCAAGAAATAGAAAATGTAATAAATGCTGCTTCTCTGCGTTGTTTTAGTTTGCAAAGTTAAGGGTAGAGTTTGAAGCTCTAAGAGACTTGGCTTGATTAAGAGGGTCTTGCTCTAGAGATAGTTTTCTCATCTGTAGTATAAACAAATCATAGTAAAGTATAGTCTTTTGTCTGAAATCTTCCTCTATGTATGGGTTTTCCAAAGATATGCGACTCCTAAGCTGGTGTTTGCTTGAAAAGTAAGTTGGAAACTCTTTACTCACACCTGAGGAACAATCTGGTAATACCAGCTTACCACCTGGAAGCCGAGGGGAAGGATTGTTGCTACGGTTAGAAGAAAACAAGGGAAACTCATTCGAGTTCTAGCTCACCTTTGCCATGTTATATTTATAAATTTATGACTCCAAATTGATTACCTAGGATTAAGTTTTAGATCTACGTCTAATTCATGAAATAAATTTTTGATTGAAGTTTAATTTTCAACTTATTTAGCTTTAGATTTAAGGATGAACTGCGAGAAGCTTTTGGAATCTTGAAAGTAACTCATTCTAATCCTTAAGTCTCTCTTCTGCAGTTTTTTCTAAGTAAACGAGTGGAATTTTGACCTACTCTCTGGACTCTTCCATTCTTAGTCTTCTTTGGTAAGCTTCCCTCTACTTATCTTTTGCTTATTGATATTAAATAATGATCCTCAACTCCTTTGAACTGGGGGTTCTCCTCAAAGAATTTCAGCTTAGCTTCTAACAAAGTTTGCTATTGTCTTCTACACAAATGAAAACTTTGATATTCTGATATAATATCTACGAGTAGAATCCTCTTTTTGCTGATTGGCTGGAACTGGACGCCTGAGCTGGTGAGCACTATCGATATCATCAATGAGTTTGATTCTTTCTACGAAGGGGTCTGCCTTTCTTTTCAGTTTCTCTTGTTCTTCTCTTGCCCTAGCTTTATTGCCAAGTGGATCGTCTAGGAATTTCTTATAGGTACCTATAAAATACATACAAAATTTAGTTTAACCGACATCATTAGTTAAGGGGCCTTGCTCTTCCTCTCTGATCTTATTGAGTGAATTGAGGATCTATCTCCCCTCTCTGAAGTTGTCTGCTTTTGGATCAAGACCATTCAGCATCTATCCTCGCTAGTATTCACTAATCTTAATTGCGATCGGTACATCAGTTGACACTCCTGAGTTTATCAATCTTATCATAAATTGCAAAAATAAATATAGTAATCTATTAGGTAAAGTTTCTGCCTGTTGTTTCGAGCTGAGCTTATCGAAAGTGTTTGTTACGTTAATTAGAGCTTCTTTAAAAATTCCTTTACAAAAGATCCTGTTGAACTCATCAAAAGTCATGAACTCTTTCCTACTAGAGTATCCTAGTTAGTTGCATATAATCTTAGCTGCTTTAATATGCAACTTATAATTTTATATGCTTGTTCAGAATCGGCAGCCAATCTCTTCTTTACCATGAACTGGCAAACTGAGTGAAGAGGTAGCTCACTCATAAAACTACCTCCTCCTTTGGTGTCCATCACCTTCCACCATCCTTTTATAATATCCATTTACTCCTGCAAAGTTGGAGTAGTTTTGTTCCCATCTCCTATTTTTTCATCCTAATTAAAGTATAAAAATTAATAATTTTGATATGAGTATATAATTTTAAAAGTATTATAGATTGTTTTAAATTCTAGGGATTACTTTGTTAGAATAAAATTTAATATTTTATATAGGGGTATTATTAATTTAATATAAATTAGCGTTGAGCTTTGAGTATTTCTTTGCAGAAGCAAAACTTGATTTCTATTGCATATCTTTTGAAACTGTATATTGATTGAAAGCTTGGAGTGAACTAGAATGAGCATTTTAAGTACTCCCTCCATTAGATTCACTGTATTGTTAAGACTCCAGGCCTAGGATTTTCATTGCATCCAATTAAAAAAGAAATTCATCACTCTTTTTATCCTAGTTATATCTTGATGCTGCTGAAATTGGCTAGGTGTTGCGGACTGCAGGAGAAGTGCTCAAAAACTTCCTTTCTTAGACATTTATCACTCCTTCTTACTGCTACCAATTTTATCCAGAAAGGGCATTAAAAAGTATAATATAAAATAAGGAGCACCTAAATGCATTTCATCCTTCACTGATATAAGATTCTCATAGGGGTCTGATAGTTGCTATCCATTTGCCTTTACTTTGAAAATCTGAGTTCTATACTTCTACTAACCGTCATCTTTGTCAAATACTTTCTAATGAATACTAATTTAGTCCAGGTTTTTGTCCAAAAAAATAAAAATACCAAAGGGATCTCAATAATCTTTTTCTAGTCATTAGTTCTCATACTTAATGATATTCTAGATCTGTTTGCAGCTAACCCAGATTTGATTGCTGAATTTGAATCTTCAGTAAATTTGAAACTAGAGGTGTCTGGAGCTCTAGGAGATTTGAAATCTGGATGCTTAACTCTTTGCTGTGGGGGTTTGAGTATTTGGCCTTCTTGCTACTACATCTTTAACTGTGAAATCTCTTAATAAAAGATAACGAGAATTAGTTAGTCTCCGTGTTTATGATACTGACTAAATGCTCGCTTACTTTATCACTCTTAAAAATCTTGATGAAATCTTTCAGCGTAATCCTCAAATCATCTCTGCCCTTAGGTCCTCCATTCTCCCCTGGTCTTGTATCTAAAGCTTGCAAGATTTTAATTGCAAACTTAGAGTCAGATGACAACCCCAATCCTACTAAGGGCTTAATTACCTCATCTGCTTCTAGGACTCCAGAACCATCATCATCCCAAGAGATAAACAAATTCTTCGCAAACTCTATATGCTTTCTATTGCTACTACTCCCTACTGCTCCTCCTGTTATTTTCCTCTTTTACATCCATTTCTCAGCTTACTTATTCTTAATAAATATACCAGCTGGCTACCCTTGAAACTCAGTCTATTCTCTTTCAAATTCCCTTAGTCTCTAATCATCCATATTTGGTTAAACAACTTTGTAATTAAATCAAATAAATTGTGAGCGGTTGGCATTTATTTCTCTGGAGACTTTTTAAGAATATTGCTGTCTGTGCTTCTCATCAACTCATTAAGTTCTTCTCTCTCGTTCCTCACCCCAAAGCCCATTCTTGTTTTATGTAACTCCTTTCCTATTCTATCCAAATTATAAAGCACAATTTAAATTGCTTGTATTGTAAGCATTGATTGTAGATTTCCCTGCGTTGGCTATCTCTTCCTACCGCATAATTTTAATTGAGTTTTGGATATGATTTCCTTGAATTCTATAACATATAACAATTCTTTTGGTACTCTTGAAATCCATCTTGGTTTCTTAGTTGCTATTAACTTCTGGCAAAGTGTCATAGCCTGATCTAACAGAGCCACCCCTGGGCCCTTAGTTTGACTAGAGTCTAGTATTTAGTCTTGGTTTCACATTCTTTAGTTGCTATTTCAAAAATTTAGGCCCATTCATTTACTCTAACAAAGAACCATGATTATTGGTTTCACCTTTTGAAGGAGAACTCATGTATTAGCTTTAAGATGAAATTAGATTATGCTTCAACCCACTCATGTGCAAAATATAACTAATTTTACTAAGTGATCTCTTGTAGAAGCATGACCATAATTATTTTGAGCATAAGTTTTGAATAAGCTCTTTTTTATACTCAAGTTATAATTATCTTGACTACCCTGATATGTATCTTGAGTTTCCTTGTTAGCCATGAAAGAGTCTCCAGTCTAAATTGTTGATTAATTGTAAAATTGTTACCTGCATAAACTAGTTGTGAATATTTTCTCGCTTCTTCTGAGGATGAAGCATTACCACTTGCTTTCGTGGAGATTTGTATACATAATTGACTTATTTTTCACCTGATTTAGCTTGCAATAAACCAATGAATTAGGAGTCTTGCTCGTTCTAAGTAGTGAGATAGTGGGTGTTATTATCCTAAAACAACTAATTACTACTTTGTGTAATTTACATTCTGAGCAGTGTATGGGGATTTATTGCCTATATTCATTTGTTGCCTCTAACTTAAAGAGTGAAAGCCCTTGATACCACCGTTTACGGCTTTAAAGTTTCTACTTGCTGAAGCTCCAAATTTCTTCTATCCATAACTTTCGTCATTTTATTTATTTCCAGTTGCAGTTATGTTTATCGTAGCCATCTTTGCAATCAGGAAATTTGAGTCATCAGTATCTATGATTTCAGTAAAAACTTATATTTTCTTAGATTAACTTACCTAAGAAACTCATCAATGAGCCCCAGTTTTGCTTATATCTATTATCAATCTATCACAATATAAAAATAAGGAATAAATCTAGGTGTTGTAAGTCTCCAGAGCCTCATACAGAGCATTCTCAGCCATTTCAC
>JAJKFJ010023611.1:0-23051 GCA_027382625.1 Tetmemena sp. SeJ-2015 | reverse complement strand
GGATGGATCATGTAGTTATTTTTGAGTAATTTCGCGTTTGACTCGCATGATTATAAGTATTAATAAAGAAATTAATTATACACAACTTATTTTCACTTTCTTATCATATTATGGGGTTTTGACTGGTCATGTAGACCTCTCTCTGAATCTCCAACTCAGTCTTCCTCATCTCTTGAGTCAAATTGCCCATGTCCTTTTCCAGAGTTCTCTCCAGGAATCGCTTCTGCAGCTCTAGCTTCTTGTAGTTGTTGATGAGGTACTCTAGTTTTAAGGAGTTGAGAGTGCGTTCCTTCTGTTCTATGTTGAGTCGCTTCTGCGTCACATCCCTGATGTTGTCGACTTTAGACAGTTGCTAGTTGTAGCATAAAGTAAAGACATAATAATCTACTCTAATGTAGTCTTCATCGATCTCTTTAAGCCTGGAGGAGAGTTGAGTAATGATAAGGTTGAGCTCTTCAGTCTAGGCTTGGTGAGATTGAGAGGACTGCTCCTACTGGTTGAGTAGGGTTTCCACCTATTCTTGCAATTCCCTATTTGATTGCTCCGTTGAAGCCAGTCTTTCTTTGAGCTGTTCCAACAAATTGTCTTTCGATACTGCGTCTTTATCTTGCTTTTCTTGCATCACTCATAGTAACTAAATGATTATCAATAAAGGTTTTTGCATTTCCTTGAGCTTCCTGGTCTCATAGCCTGACACTGACTCCTTCAGCTTAGCTTTGTAGGCTGCCATTTTGTTCTTGGCTACTAACATTTCACTCTTGAGTTTGATGATCTGCTCTTCCTTCTCTGTCAACACTGAAGCCAATCTGGACTCCAAGTATTTGGTGTTCTTGTTCATAGTCTCCAGTCTCGACTTCAATTCAATATATTTATGAAGAGTAATTTTATGATAATTTATTGGCAAGTTTATAAATAAATTCAGCCTTCTTTTCATAAAGTGCAGAGTTTTCGTCCAGAAAGATGTCCTAGACCTGTCTCAGCTTCTCAAACTAGTTTAATCATAAACCCGACATTATTGACAAAAATGTTTTTTTAGTTCTCAATGCTGGAGATGAGTGCCTCTCTTTACTGATCGTCCAAGATCTCCTGGGGCACTCCTCTCAGAGTTTGGAAAGTCTGAAGCAGCAACCCACCTGCGAGTCTGTGCACTTTTTCAAACTCCTGGTTCTAGTCACTGATCTTCTAAGCATAGTCTATATCCTCTGCTGACTGAGGCAACTCCAGTTACAAAACAAAAGTCAATTATATGGGTGGGTAAATTAATAGACGATGCCAGAGGAGTCCCTGTTCTGCACTTCTAGTTTCTTCATGGCCAGCCGCATTACTTCAAACTTCTATTGGAACTCTTCTAACTCCTTAAAAATATATCATTTAAACTATCCTTGTCCTTCTGCGCAAGCTGCTGCTTAAACTGCTCTTCTTTTTTGGCATTGTCCACGACTTGCACATTAAGTCTTGACATAGACAGTTTAGACTGGAAACTGGAGGCTATTCCTGCTGCAAGTGCATTCAAGGGAGACAAAGGTTTGTTATTTGGGTTCACTGCAGTCACAGACGCCTGAGAATTAATAAATCATGCATTAAATTAGGTTGGATCTTTTCTAACTCAAGCTTAGCCGTTTTAAGAGTGTTGATAAGCTTCTTTTAATTGTCTTTCAGAGAGAGAACCTTGTTCACGATTAACTAAATAGCCTCTAATTGTAACTGTCCTTGAGCATTTTAGGTTTCTCTGTCTTAGCTACTTGGTAAGACTCCTTAGGAAGCCTGATTTAAAATTTTCAATGAGTAAAAATAATTGAATTTGCTTGTGAGCTGACGGTGGCTTCTCTTTACTGCTCTCTATCCGTCTCAACGACTACACTATCCTTGGGGGCGAAAGTGCTAGTTGGCTTGTTTTGCAATTTCTATGAGTTGAGAGCATTCTCTTGATCTATAGAATAAGGTTTTAAACCACATAATTTTGGAGAGTGTTACCTTCATTTCTGTTTGTAAAGAAGAACCTAAGGAGTTGAATATCTTTGGGCCTCACTCCATATGGAGAGTTGAACGCCTTGTCAAATATCCACAGCAGCGCTTCAATTTGAGTGGCCGGTGGGATCTGCTCGTAAGTCTGATTGTCTGTGGGTGTGGGTATCTGCACTTTCTAATTCAGCTCTTACTCGCACTGGTAAATGAAGTGCTTATCTATCACAAATTTCTCCTATTGCTATTACTGATCTTGTCGCTTCTAGTTTAGATCTCCTGCGAAGAAAGACTCTTTCATGATCTTTTTTAGGGAAGATTCTGCTCTCTTAGGCGTCTTGAAGGCTTGTGGATTCATCTTTACTGGTTAAGAAGATACCTGACTCCGCAGGAACTGGATGTTCATCAAGTCCCTACCAAATTTGAATTCAAATTAAGCGCAAAAATAATGAAGAAGAATCAAGGATAAATAGAGATTCAAAATATTATAGGCTGCTTACTTGGAATTGATGTAGGAGTCTGATTTGATGAGACCTACTTGTTTTATTCTTTCTTCATTTGCTCCACTAGCTTAGCTGAGAGCTATGGAGTTATTCTGATGCTCCATAGCAGAAGGGCTTTTGAAAGTTGCTGACCTTTATAAATTCTTTCTCTATAATTCAATGTTATAGAAAGTTAAAATGGTGAGAACAAAGATCACTTATGAATATCGTATGTAAATGATCTTAATTAAGAGAGAAAGCAAAATCATCGAGAATCAATTCATGTTTTTAATTTGTTTTTACCTTGCTTTATCTTGAAGAGCTGGGGAGAGGCAAAAATCCCTCCTAACCTTACTTTTGATCTTCCATTTAAATTTATTACAAATATCTCACAAAAACCTGATTAAAAATATAACTCCTCCTCTTTCAATTAATTATCTATTCATTCTTGCTCATTCTCGAAATAAAAGTATTCTATAAGCATTTGTAAGATGGTAATGGTGAATTAAGAAATCAACAAAAGCCTTCTATAAAGTGTTAATTCAACTCCATGCTAAAGTAAAGTGTCATAAATATTTTTTAGATTAAATCAAGTGAAATTATCATTTAACTTTATAAATTCATATTAGAAAATTTAATTTTTGTATCTTCAATTGAATTTATGATTTGAGTAATAAGGTAATTAAGATATCTAAAGTGTTGCAAATTTTTATGGTGACGACTATTAAATTGTATTTGATTAAAGTAATATTTAAACAGTCTGGTTAATTAGATTATAATTAATATTAAGTTTAATACTTTAACTGAGAAGACAAGATCAAGCACCAACTTAAGCAGCAACCTCACTTTTGAAAATATTAACACAAGCAAGGGTCATCAATTTCAATAAACTCGCATTGAAGCAGCATATCTAAACACCTTTTGTAAAGATCTAGCAGGCAACATCTTTTTCAAGTTCAAGTATTTAAAAAGAAATCTACTCTCTCAGCATGGAGGAACAAACTCCACTAGCAGAAAGTTATCTCCAAATTCACAAACACAAAATTTGGCAGACTTGGAGCCTCTTGTGAGAGTCCTCGCCTATATGCATTTACAAGCTTTGCTAATAGCATAAAGATGCTCACTAGTTCAATGAATCCGCGAAGCATCTTCTCGAGTAGGCTTTATTGGAGATGAACGAAGCATAGTTAGTTAACAAATGCACGTTGATGATTTCTCTTTAAATAAAAGAAGATTTAGCGAAAGAGGAAAAGATTCAAGCCCTTAATATGAATGCTTAAGCTGACATATAGAAGGAGAAGCTCGCACTTCATCACGAGAAAAACTGGCTCATTCGTGAGTGGAACAAACTCAAAGAATCAGAGAGAAAAGTGACGGATTATTTGGCTGAGAAAATCTTAAAGCAGGAGTCTATTTTAAATCGGAGGAGATATCAGTTTGCGCTAGAAAGAAAGGCATTCGAAAGCACGAAGAAGAAGAAGAATTAGCTTCAGAACATCAAAAGTTAGTAGTAGGAGCATTTGGTGAAGCCGACAGTACTTCAAAATAGGCAAGAAGGAAACTAAATGAATTAATGAAGTGGCTCATCTTTTAGACTTAATTAATTTGCAGTAAGATTAACGAAATCTAATTTTCCACAAGATGGGCTCTGAACATATGCCAAATTAAGTAATAAATTAGATAAATTTGGTTAAAAATAATTTACTTTATAAAATTATATTCATTTTAGAGTAGTAAAACTAAAATATTTTTTAATTTTATAGAAGGGTAGTATTTTTTTCTCCTTAATCCAAACTTACTAAAAAGAGATAAATTTTATTGAGGGCTTTGATAATTTATTAAATAATTAAGCTTTAGTATATTATTTTTAACTGAACCTTGATTCTGACATCCAGGAATTGAAATCTAAAAGCGAGGGCGAAGATCTAAGAAGAAAGCATTGTAAAAAAAGAACTATTGTAAAACAAATGAATCATCAAACTGGCCATAATAAAAATAGATTTCTTTCCACTCGATAACTAGCACACACAAATTTAAATTCATTAACTTGGAATAGAAGATCAGAACTATTTCCTAAGGTCAAAGTTTCAAAACAAGAAATCAACTTAGAGATATTAAGAGCATCAAAACTCTCAAAGCAAGAGAAGAAAAATCTGTTTCCTCCTAAGGTAGTTAGAAACAATTAGAGATCACCAAGAAAATTATCAATTCGAGGCTGAAGAGTACTCTAATTTTCGAAGGTTAAGAGCCCACCAACTCGCTCAAAGTATCTATAAACTTTCAACTTAACCAGCAATTCTCTCTCAAGAGTTTGGTTGGTGCTAAGCTACAGGATCGCAAAGGTAAAGAGAGTTCCAATAGAAAAAAACTCTCTCTTGACAGGATCTAAAGGTTTAAAGCGCTAATCGAGCGATAGAAAAAGAAATGAGAGCAGAAGGAGGAACATGATTTCAGATAGTGAAATAATAATAAAAACCATGAAGGTTGCATTTGCATTGTAGAGGATCAACTTTTGTTTTCTGAGCAGGAATATGAAATGAAAGCTCTCTCCGCTCAAGTCTGAGAAGAGTTAGAATATAGATTGAGGTTTTGGACATTAAACTTTAATTATTCTAGTTTTTGATTTCTTCACGTCTACCTATTCATTCTTTCAATTTAATCCAATTAGTAGAATTAAAAAATGTCAAATTAATTTTCGATTAATGAAGTTTTTCATGCGAAGAGTAAAAGGATTAAAATTAATAAAAATTAAATCTTATAAAATCGGCTACCTCAACTATTCTAGTTTTTTACTTAAGCTTATTCTCAAATTGATTTCTTAATCAAACAATCAATCTCGTTGCATTTCTAAATTATATATAATTTAACTTGCTTATGTTAAATAAAATAATATAAATTATATAATTTATATTTATAATAGAAAGCCTATATGTTTATTTTTAATTAAAGCCTTTATAAAAGCACCATAGAGTAATTTTGTGAGGATGAATAAAGGTATTAAGACATCATAAATCTAGTAGATTCTATTTTGTTTGGAAGAACATTTGCTTATATTCTTTCTATTTTAAGCAATAAAATTTTTCAAAATTTTCTCTAACTTAAATTAACGAAATTTGATAAAAATTATTTCATTTTTTTAATTAATATAATTGCCAAATATAAGCAAATATCTTGACAAACTCTATACTATAGGCTTTTAATCATATAAAGTTATAATCTAATCTCATTTTAAAGGTTTTGTAAAAGCAAATAGAATGCGATTTCTGAATAAGATTTTTATCTCAAGTTGTTGGCATTCAGTTTAAACATATGCTTTTATCTTTAAAACTATCAAGGCGAAAAAATAAAATAAAACTGATAAATGTATAATAAATTATCGAGTAAGATGAGATCAGGAGAAAGAGAAGGAAATTTTAAGACATTTATAAAGCAAAATAAATTTAGATTTTGATTTATAATTCATCTTCTTTAACTGATTTTAATATTTATATAGTTTTATCTTAAGATCATCTCAGATAAGAATTATAAATTAACTTTTATTAAGACTTAGAATAAGATAGTGTAGAATTCTTCATAAAAATAGAGGAGATAAATCTTATATGAAAAATTTAAACTCTTCAAATGCAAGTTTGTAATTAAATTAAAATAGATAAATATAATGTAAATTATTTTGAACCTTATCTGTGTAAGGAATCGTTTAGAAATTGTTTTTAGGTGATATAAAAAAGCAATCTAGTGCTTGAAATATTATTTGTGAGAGCTCAAATCTCTCTTCTATAAATTATCTTGCGACCATTGACATTCAAAGTGAGGATATCATTATCAGCTGAGCAGAGTATAGTAGCCGGCTCTTTGAAAGCATTTTAACTTTCAAGTAAAGAAATTTGCTCCACTCTCTAGTTCTTTGGTAGTATGGGAATATCTCGAAGTCTATTCAAGTCGTGGATACCCGGAATCTACTTCTCCTTAATTTTATCAAGGTTATCATAGAACCAAGACAATTGAACATACTTGTCCTTGTTTTTAATAGAGAACCAATACTATAGTTCATCGTCCCTCTTCTCTACTGGCTTCCAGATTCCAGTGAGGAATTCCTTGTGTGCATATTTTGGCTTCTTAACTGACCTTTTGATAAACACCGCTGATTGTTGTGAGCTCTTGGAGATCTCTTCCATTTGTTAGAGATAGTGAATTAATTTGTCTAGACTCTCAGGATCAGCTTCTTCCAGAGTACTTAAGAAATTAACTCGCTCCTCATGAGTATGATAGTTGTCCTTGGTCCACATCATTATCAGGAAATCATGGATGTGGAGTTTTCCCACTGCTACTTTATCCTCTTGAGATTGCACAGTTTTCAAGAATTTGGAGAAATCTCCATCAGCAAGGATCTTATAGCTCTCGTAGACTGACTCTGAAAGGGTCATTTACGTTTGAAGTTCAAGCATCTTCACATTCATTTGCTTGAAGTTCAAATTATTAAAAGTAGCCACTATTTATGTCACAAAAAATGGTTAAAAGAGAATTAATGTAGAAGAAGATTCTTTTGTATTTAGTTAACTTTATTAAGATATTTATTAATTTTTATAGTCTTAGAAAAGGGTAAGACTAATTAGGGTATATTCTATCTTATAAGTTTTATCGATCAATTATTCATGAATTAAATTATTAAATCAAGAGATAATTTACCACAAAAATATAAAAATAATTATTTTTATTCCTTAATAGGAATTAGCTTGAAGTCGTTGAGTCTTTCATTCATAATCTAATAGATAATCTCTGAAAAAGTTTAGAATAAAAGAATTTAATTTTAAATCCATAGATAATGATGATTTAGTATTTTATATTTAATCTCTGAACAATTCTCTCTAATTGAATTGATAGCCCTTATTTTCGAGTCATAAATTATACTTAAAAAAAATTTCCAATTGATAAAAATCTTTTCTCTAAGTTCTTTATAAATGCTGCCTAATTTTATTACATAAGCTATCAATCATTTATTACATCTTTGAGTATGGAAGTTATCCTCCCCCCATTTTACAGTAAAAAAGCTAAAAAATGGGCAGAGAATTACAAAAAGTTGAGAAATTTTTACCTCAGAAATTTCCATGAGTCTCAAAATTAGTGATTTCAGAATTCTCAGAAAGTATCTAAAAACTAACTATAAGTCTAATTCACACTACTTATTTCATGTTCCTTGGAGTTCTCCGCTTCTTTAAGAACTGAATCACATTTATGCAATTCTAGAATCATCTAATTCAAAAGAGTTTGTCTTATATACATTAAAATCCAACATAAGTGGAATAAATTAAGCAGCTTAATTGATAAAGTTTAATGCCAATTATAAATGAAGGAATACTCATGAGATCCCTTCTAAAAATATAACAGACCCCATATTTTATTTAAATTCAGAATTAGAGATTAAAAAATGCTCGAGATCTTATTATCATAATTTTGTACTTCACTAGCAGGATCTTTTCTAAATAAATATAGTCGAAATGAGATTCTTATAAAGTTCAGAGGAAGGCAATTAAAGCAATGGTAGAAATATGAAGGGCCAGTTTAAGTTAAAGAAAATATTAGCGTAACATCATGGAAATGCTAAGTTATACTTTTCGAGAAATCTGAAATCTCTAATTTTGAGGTTCGTGGAAATTTAAAACATAAAAATCTTTCATTTTTTTGTCATTTTTGGCCGGTTTCTGCCTTTTTTGGGCTACTTTTTCGTTTTTTAACCATAAAATGAGGGAAGGTTAACTTCCCTCCCTCCCCAAAATTTTTTATAACTAACAATAAATTAAGATAAGTTAAAGTGGAAATATTTTAGAGAGTTTTTAAGTAAATCAAGTAGATAATTTCCTTTTTTGTAATAAAATTAATTTATTTGAGTCTAGTTGATATTGGTTATTGTTGATAGCATCTGCAAGTTAAGAGAGTCTAAATCCAAAATCCATTATCTTTGCCTTTTTTTACTCATTATCAAGTATTTCAGTCACCAGCCCAACTATCAACATAAGTGAGAGAACTATAGCAGCCGCAATTAAAACTAATTAAAAGAAATAAAAAAAATTGGTTTCTGGATTAAGAAAATTCAGAATCCCCTATAAAATTGTATTTTATGTTTTAAAAAATACACATACACAACTAAGATTGGGACTTTTATAAACAATTCTGCAGAGATTGAAAATATGTATTAAATTTATTTTATAGGGTAAGAAAACAAAAAATTATTATTTTGATGATTATTCCTTTGATTTACCATTTTTAACTTTAAAAAAATTATAAATGACTATTGTTTTTAAAAAAAAAACATTGAGAATAAAAGAATTTTTGAAGATTGAATAGGCTCAAATGATACAGCTAGAGTTTCAACAGCTAGGATTTACCCAATTTAATTTAACTTATCAACGACATCATTTTAGAAGTTGATTACTAGATTGGCAGGTAATACTAATGAGAGCATGACAAGTCTATTTATATCTTGTCTGAAATATTAAACAGCTGATCCCAACTACCACAAATCAGCAGTAAACCCTGAGAATTCTTGAACTCTCAGCAAAAGTTAACCAAGATCCTCTCTTACATAAGCAATATGACTCTACTCCTTATATATTACATCCCTAACTTCCTTCTTTTAAATCTCTATGAATCCAAGAGTAAATATGTCAGTTAGAGTAAATACTGGAGGCATCGCACTCCCAATCTTTGTGTTAGCTTCGATTAGTTTATTATCAACATCTCTAATGCTAGCTATTGCATCCTAATTGAGTTTTAGGTAGTAGCTCAAGTCATGAGGCATTGTTGAAAGCTAACTTTTGACAGCTAATTTAGCACTAGTAGATGTTTTAGCATCAGTAATTCGCTATTCATCAGTCTAGTCTGCTGGGCATTAATCATGCTCCTCATTTAGCATCGTCATTAACTTGCAGAGTTCTTCTTTGCTGAGAGGATCTTCAAACTTAGTTGCTCTCTTCTTAGCGTCTGCCAAATCTATTCCTAGAAATTACTCCTTACCCAATTTCAAAGCATTTGAGTAGACTGAAATAATTTGAGCAACTTCATCATCACTAACCTCCCTTTAGTATTGAATTGAAACGTTGACAGACCTTTCGAAAGATTTCTTGAAAAGTTTATCCTTTTTCAATTCCTTTTCATGGTTTTAATCCATCAAATACATTTGAACAAACTCATCATCTTAGATATCATCTAAGGTCTTTATATATCCTGACATCTGAGTTAGAGCATTTTTAATACACATAAAATGTAACTATTTTATAGGGAATAAGAGTTTTTATAATAATTTATTTGGCTGGAAAAGGTTTTTCATTGAAAGAGTCTTTTCCACTTCTTTTATTTTCAAAATTTCAGCTAAATAATTTTTATGTTTTGAACATTATTTGATCTTAGAAGTGAGTAAAAATTTAATATGATGAATTATAGCTTTGAGATTTTATTAGGCGTTGTAGATAATTCTTATTTCTCAAAGATACAATGCTTTGATAGGGTGTTACATTTTCCTCACATTTTTCTTTTTAATTGATAGTTAAAAAAACGATAGTCTATTCATTAAATTTTAAGCCTAAATTAAAGATATTCGCATGATAAATATTAAATCTCTGCATAGTAATAATGCATTAAAAAATAAATTCTTAAATTATGTAATGTAAAATCATTGTCGTCCAAGAAGCAGAAAGGGCGATGAATCGTATGTTTTAATCTTCTTCTAAATTGCATATAAGTATTGTTTAATCTTTAATAACCATTCTGATCTTTTATGAATTTTTTAAAAAGCATAAAAAGTGAATTTGTGATATTTTTATGCCCAAATTATATAAAAACCTTATTTTACTTTGAATCGGTTGATATTATCTGCTGTATCAATTAACTCCTTGTATATTTGAACAGAATCATTTAAATCAATCATCATGTTTGCCTTTGTTAAATTTGTTAAAAGAGCATTAAATTTTCCTAGCAGGAGCTTATCATTCGCAACAATCTTTTCGTGAGCGTCTTAATATTCTTTGTATATTTGTTTTTCTTCATCAGTCAGCTTTTGCGAAGGGTTTAATCTAAATGGGGTTAATTTTTAAAAAATCTGTGTCAAAATTATTTCTCAAAAAGTTATATATAAGCTAATTATAATATTTGCTGAAATAATATAGCTGAGAATTAATAAAAAAAAGAGAAAAACTTTAATTTTGAATTCAAATTGATTTCAGTTACAGCTGAGCAGATCTCAACTTAATTATAAACAACATTATTCGTTGCTGCAGTATCAATTTCTAATAGATTTATACTCTTACACTTTTGAATGGGAGCTATTAGTTTAAAGTTATAATCAACTCATGATTAGCTCAGATTAAATTCATCATTAAACAGAGTTCTGAGGCCAAAACTCGCTTACGAGGAAACGAGAAAAAAATTAAATATATGATTTGTTGAACTATTTCAAATGCGCAAAATGCAACAACTTCCTTATTTTTTAATTAATAATTGACTTGCGATTTATAAAAATAGAGATATCAAAACTATTTCCATTTCAATAAATTTTTAATTTATTAATTAAATTGGCTAATCTAATAATCATTCACCAACATTTATAATTTTAAATATCTGATATTTATGACCCGATTTTATCTTTTTATTAGTTCATCTTTAAGATCTTTATCTTCTTTAGAGAGCTCTATACCAATACTCTCTTCATCCTCTAGGACTTTCAGAAGTTGTAGCTCCTGCTCAGTCAGTGGAAGTTTTGCTCTGATACCCCTAGCTATGAATATCATCTCCTTTTCTTTAAATGCCTTGTGCAAAGGCTATCTATTAGGCTTCACATTTTTCTCAACGTCATCATTGTATTTCTGATAGAGAGAGAATCTATGTGGATCAATAACCGATATTTTTTAGAGCTAGACTTGAGCCGCAATCGCTTCCTTCTGATTTAAGGATAATTAAAAATTGTGTACTTCATTTTTAATATTATGCTAATTTTTCTGAATATTAAGAATAGATTTTTTCTCAGAATTTACAAATTTTGAGACCAGCCAATAATTTTACGAAATAAATTATGAATTTAAACTGAGAAATAATTAAAAATTTCTATTCGATCGAGTATAAACTACAAATTCTGCTCTACGCTATATTTTAATTAGGAAACGCACGCCTCAGATTTAAAAACTACTTATTCTAAAATAAAATAGATTTCAGATTTAGTTAAACGCATATTTTCTTTCTATTATGATAGATAAGTGAGAGCCACTTATTATTCTTATTAACTGTAGAGCAAGCTTCATATCGAGGTGAGAATAAAATTTAAACTATAAAATATGCCACTAGCTTTTTCGATCTTGATCCTTAAACTATAATACTTTAAAAATAATTTTAGGACAAAGAATAAGTACCGAAAAATCTAAGTATCAAAGCTAATTATCCTTTCACGGTGTCGGCTAACTCAAAAAATAAAGGCAAATCTATGGACTGATCAGCCAATAAAGTTTCATAGTAGGGTAATTCTTAGTTTTTATGCTCAATTTCAACTTTGAGTTTCTCAATCATAGCTTGCAGCTCTGTCTCAGTCACTCTCTCCTATCTTGCTTCTTCAATCAAATCTTCAAAATATATATGAATGAGTATATATTGATTTTCAATTAAATTAAAACTACAAAATAATTTTTTAATTTATATCTCTTAAATCATTTACCTTTCTTAGTTCACATAATGAGAAGAAAATATCAGAGCAGTAATATGAGTTATATCTTTTTATGGGATTCTGCTCAAATTCATTTTATTAAAATGATAAATGTTATTAAATATAGCTGAAAGCAATGAAGAAAGAATTAAAATGCATTTCTGCCATTTTAGGATGTATGTATGCATTTCACTTTGATATAGGATTCAGAAAAATTTGAATGGATTTTCTTAAAATTTGCATATTTCCTCTTCAATAAATTGATTACTTTAATACATCTGAGCAAGTCAACGTTTATGTGAAGTTCATACTTTTTACTAATAAAAAGGATGAGAATGTCTAAGAATTCTTAGCCTTCCATTTATATCTTAACAACTTAAAATGAATATAAATATTTTTATTTTAATTACTTAGTGAATACATTTAAATTCCTAGGCAATTAAACAATGGGTATTGAATTATAACATAGATGTTTAGAGCTATAGCTACGAAATTAAGAATTATTCCAACTCCTTCGATAGCCCATGAAAATTTTGATTTTTGTCCCCCGAGGAATATCTCTTTCCAAGATATGCTCTTCATGACACATACTAAATATACATTTTAAATTCATTTTAATTAACATAAAATTATTATAATTAAAATTTATAAATACAAAACTTAAAGAAGATATTTACTTTTCTTCCATATAAATAATTCATATTCAATTAGCAAGGACTTTATTTGAGATGTTTTAAATTACTAAAAATAAAAAATAAAAAATTATTTTTCTAGGATTATTCTAAAGTATAAGCTAATTTAAAAGGCAACTCAAAACTACCATATTCAAGCTTTTAAATCTTAATTATAATTATAAAATTATATTATTTTGAGAGTTTTAAGCTATTTTATTTTCTAGTTTTATTTTTCATTGAAAAAAAAAAGTAGAAGAAAAGAAAAGACATCGTTTGAAAATATTTAATAGAGAGGTATAAGTGTTTCTTTTATGATAAATAAATCACCACGCAAAATATAATTTAAATTGAATGACTTTAACTTAACTTTAACTCAAAGTTATTCTCTCAATGGGATGATTAGGTCCTAATTGTTGTTCCACTTCAATAGTGCGTAATTCACCACTTGTCATTTCCACTGATTAATCAAGCACCTACCCTAGCTCACTCTATTTATTGACTTTGCTGTTGATAAGTTCGTGCTAATCATAAATTTGCTTCGCTACATTTCCCATGTCAGCCAAGGTGCCAAAACTAAAAATTGCATAATTCATCACTTCCAAAGTATTTGGCCCAACTTCCTTATAAGGTGTCTTTGTCAAACAAATATAACAAGAGAATTTAAATATTACAAGATTCATATGAAAAATAAGAAATTAATGAATACACTCATTTCTCTATTATTTTTCATAATCACTATTCATATTAAGCAATCATCGAAAAAATTAAGAGGGTGATTTAATAGAAAAGTATTTTTGTGATTTTTAATTAATTCAATTAAGTTTTAAATTTATTTGAACAATTTCCAAATTAGCCATAATTCCTCTGAGAATATAAAAATAATGAATTCAATTTATAAATTATTAAATAATTTGTTTAATTTGAAGCTGCTAGGTTTAGATTATTGCCAATTGATTAATCAATAAATTGTAAGCAAAATTACCTCGACATAATTCTGAGAAATTAACAGATTTCTCAGAGTTAAAAATATAAAATCACTCACAGAATTCTTACATATCTCTCCTTTTAAATGACATGAGAGCAAACTTTTTACTAATTTTGAATGATTGATGCTATAAGACCCATATAGTTTTACTTAACTCAACGTATAGGCAGACAATTGCTCTCATTTTATTTTTAGTCAGCACTGATTTCCAATTAAGATTCAACTAAGTTATTTCTAAACCATTTTGAATTTTGATTTAAGCTTTAAGAAACTTAATCTCAATTGCATCTTCTAATTTATTATTTTTTTTAAAAATAATTTTATCTTAGAAATACTTAGTCAAGTAGAACTCACTTGAGTTCTAAAGTATCTTTTTAGCAGTTTACTAGAGTCGGTTTGCTGTTTCTGTAATCTCATAGTTGATTTTCATATCAAGAAGAGTGGTGACTGATTATAGGTTTGAAAGTATATCTGAACTATCCTTGAAGAAGTCAACCATATCTTTTAGGTTAACTCCTATTTTGTCGTAAGCTTTTTAGAGGTCTCTTATTTAGGCATTCAACCTTTAAACATCTGCTTGAATTTTTGCTGAATACCCAAAGGCTGAGATACTCAGCACTCAGGGGAGGAAGTTTCCTACAATTGTCTTTAAAATTGAACAAGGAATGGGCCTTTTAAGCTTTAAAAAAAAGATGAATCATGAATTAAATTAAGTCAGGATTTAAATTTGGTATTTTTATGATATTTGAAACAATTTAAATCCATATTAACTGGCAATCAAAAATTTTATTCAATTATCAGAAAGAATATTGCAATTCTCATATTCCTATAAATTTCAAATTAATTCTTTGTGTTAAGAAGCATAATATTCTCTCTTTCTTCACTCTATATATAATTATTATATAGAAATTATTTGATTTTTCTTAAATTGATCAAAATTTCGGAGTAATTTAATGATTTTATGATTTATTTAAAATAAACTCACCGAGGCTAACCTCAAAATATTTAAACTCAAGCATTTAAAACAAGATTTATTGATATCGATGATGCACTTAAAAGACTTTTGCCAATTTTTTATTCAATAAATATTTATTTTTAAAGATAGCTTACAATTATATGATTTTATTAAATGCAAATTTCAGTATAATAGCTTTATACCCCCTCTCAGCCCCAAAGCTATGAAGCTTGTTCCAATAGATAGCATTAATTGCTGAAATTTATTTTATTATACTTTTATTGATAAAGCGCGAGTATTTATATTGCGATGCTAAATTTTATATAAAAAAGATCCTTTTATGCAAGTCTAATAAAAATAAATTTACTAATTTTTGGCTTTGGTCTCCCAAATTCTCTCCTTATTTAATGAGATTTCTAATTCCTTTAATTTTTTGTATAAGATATTAAACAAGATAAAATAATTTTCAGTATAAAAAGAGTTAAATCTTTTGAATTAAAGCATATGATTTAGGACTAATTTATAAGCTTATCTAGTACTGATTGATTTGATGTTACAAATTAGATGAATAGTTAATTTTTAATTTTTATTTTTTATTATTAATTTGTAACTTATAGTTTAAAATACCCCTCAAGTAGCAGTTTTATTTATTATTGTCTTACTTTTGCTTGTCATTGCTTAATCAAAATCTCTCCAAACTATTTATAACAATTTTCAGCTAGAGCAACTAAGCTCCAGACCTCAAGACAAAAAAAATAGTTTATATATGAAGCTCTCAAAAATGAATCAGCTAAGAGATTCTAAAAAATAATTGAAGAAGGTTACTTCAGGGAGAGGGTCTCATTTTGTGCAAAAATGCTATTTCTTGCTCAAAAAATAAAAAGAATCACTTTAAGAATAAGATATTTCTCATAAACAAGTGCAGCATACTAATCAGAATTCTTAACAATATTACCAACTCGGAATTTATATATTAAACATATTTTTCATGATTTATTCTAGAAATGGCTTTTAATATAAATGCATAAATAAATACCTTCTCAGTTTCATGAAGAGAGCCTCTATTAATCACTCATCTTCCATCGAAAATCAATCTCTTGAATCTTTTGAAGTCACTAAAGTTGACTTGGTCTTTAAGATATTCTCTATTTCCAATCAGGACTTGCAATTACTGGACAGACTAATACCTACACTTTCCAACAGAAAACTCTCCACCGCCAACTTCCAAGTCTAAATCTGTGAAGAAGGTGGCAGTTTGCTTTTTTAATGCCGGGGTTACAATATTAAGGGAGGTGAAAAATTTAATAAATACTTTGATTTATAAACAGAAGCAGTAGCTCTCTATAAACTCAAGATGATAATCAAAACTTAAAAATTAAAAAAACATTTATTATAATTAATTAAAAGACACTCAATTTTCTATTTTTTGATATTATATTATAAAAGAAATCTTTCTGACTCATCTTGTAAACTTAAGAATTAAGTTTGTAAAATTTATTCATTTAAGTTTTAAATTATCTTTATATTTTATATACTGTTTATAAATTTGCCATCATTAAATATTCTTGATAAAAATCTCATTGATATCCTATCGAGGAAAAAAATGCTTTTGTTAGAAATGTTGTAAAAATGAAGGTAATTCCTAAGATTTAAATGAAAAAAAGCTTCCATCAAGTGAAATTGAGAAGTTTTGTGAGATCTGTAAAAAGTTATAGGCATTAATCATGAACAAATAAGGACTCAAACTCTTTCAAATACTAATAAAATGGGGGGGATCCTTCTTAATAATATTGATAAATATATTAATATATTTAGCTGGTTTAAAAATATAAATAGTAGAAGGCTACTTCTATAAACCAATTTAATCTAATAAAATGGCTCGGTAAAATTATTTAGAGATTATATTAGATGAAGTAAGCTTAAAGGAGTCAACTAATTTCTGATCATCATTATTTCCATCTCCAAAAATAAATTATAAAATTATCTATGAACAATCGCACCAAAGCTGATAAAAACTTTATCTACAAACTAAAACTACTATAGTTAATAATTAATTAAATTTTATAAAATTATTTTTATTAAATTCCCCCTAAAAATGTAAGTAATAGGCAACTTAGATAAATACCCGAATGTTTATAATAACGAGGAAAGTTTATCCTTGGATTTATGATTCCCATTTTTTGTGTTTGTGTAGCCAAGCAAAATTTATAAAAATTTTCAGCTCTATTATAACTAACTCATTTAAGGTGCTTTCATCAATTTAATAAACATAAATATAGTTTGATTGTTTAAAAGGCTAGAATTGAATTTATCTTTACTAATCTATAGAAGAATAAATAGTATTTTTAAATTAAATTTCTATATTTATTATAATAATTATAAAATTTAATACTTAACTATAAAAATTCTTTATCCTCAAATTTATCAGAAAAATTAATGAATGATCCTCAACTACATTTTTAATTTATGTCAATATTTATTTAATTTTAATATCGTAATATTCTATCTTAAATTTTGTCTATGATTAAAAAATATTCTTAGTTTAAGATGGAAAAAATTATTTAATTTTTTATAGAAATAAAGTAAATAAGGATTTTAATTGTGTGAAGATTTAATTGTCATTAACTTATTTAAACAGTAAAAATTGTATTATCTAAATATAATTGATTTTTTGGGATTTATATTGCAAAAGCAATAAGCATTTAAACAGAGAAAGTCTACTACAAATTATTTATTTTTAAAAACATTAATTGAAGGTTTTATCGAAGTAAATTATATCTGAATTATTTAATTATCATTTTAAGCTTAATTCAAAGTCTTATTCAGATATATCTTCTCAAGAATGCGCTTTAAAGGAATGAGACTAGATTATTCTAATGTAAAGATCAGGAAATAAAATTCTATTCTATTTTTTTAATAAAAAATAGAAACACTATAAAAATACTTTAAAGATTGAAAATATTTATAGAGATATAAGTTTGATGATAAAATTTGCTTTGTACTCTTTATTAATTTATTAAGTAAAGATTTCAATAAGTTATCTCTGCTTTCCCTAGATAATTATTCTATAAAATTTAATAAATTGCATATATCTGTGCATTTAATTAAAATAGCAAACTCCAAATTTTATTTTTATTGTTGTTTTATTTCTCTAAATTCTTATTAAATAAGAAAATATTTATTGAATTGAAATTAATTTTCCACATCATATTATTTAAGAGAGAGTAGATATAAATTTGTATCTTATAAGTAGAGGTAATAATATGATTAAGATTGAATAAATAGTCTCAAGAAATATCTTTTAGTCAGAGAGAATTTTTCTTATCGGTAATTGATTGTCCTTCGTGGTTAAAATACCTATTTAAAGTTCAAATCATTGTTATTTTATAATCTTTAATTACAAATTTAAAGGAGTTTATTCACAAATTAACTAGAAAAATGTTAAAGATATAAAAATATAATTGAATAATTAATTCTATATGTTTTATTTACTTCAATTGATATGAATTTTCCTCGCATTTTAAGTTAGTAAAGTATTTAATTATTTCTACTATAAAAATATCCTGCCAATATATCAAAGAAATGAATACAAATTATACCCAGATATATTAAATGATAGATTAGCTTTTCAATAATATAGATTCTATTTTATTATAGAACAATAAATTGCAAGTAATTTCTCCCCTCAACTTTAAAAATTCTGTTAATACAACTTCACTAAGACCACAATTCACTACCATCACAGAGTCAACTATCTCAACAATTTGAAGACCAACTACACTCACCACATCAAGAACAGCACCACTCAACATCTTTTCAACCACTTTCAGAAAACCTCTATCTTTTTTGGGTAATTTTAAACTAAACATTTTAATTTCCTTGTACTTAGATTTTGCTAACATGGACCATACCATAGCACCCAACCCAAGGATTAGCAACCCTCTGGACACAACATAAATGCTAAACTAGTGAGAAAAAAAATTATAAAAACTTGGTGAAGTTTATTAATAATTTTTAAGAAGCAATAAATTATGATATATTCTCTTTCTAAATAGCTCATATAAATTTAGTATTCTTCTCATTCATAATATATATTCATAAAAGTGCAATATAATACTTATTAAGCTGAAAGTATTTTAATGAAAATTATTTTGTTTAACCGCTTGAAGAAGTTTGGCCAGAATTTACACTTGAGACAAGAGAGTGATATGCTTGAGGAGGTGAAGCAGAATCAGGATTTAAAATTTTAAGAGTGAAATCCAAATGCTTTGAGAGATGGTGAGCTGAGAGATCCCTTGAACTCACAAGATCACCTCTATTAGATTAGTACTGCTTCTTTTACACCTATCGGTGTTGAATAGAATACCTCGGGCGTTGACAAGCAAGAACTCTCTGCTGAGTCGAATGAAGTGAGAAGAGATGTTCAAAAAGGGGCAAAAAATAAGCCGACTCATCATTAGAGTTAAAAGAAAGCTGTCTAAAATCCGCCATACAACAAAGAAGAAGTTTTTTCCAGTGAGAACTTCACTTTTGATGATAGTGAAGTTTTCTAGCGCTTATTCGATCATCATGAAGGCTTAGAACTTCAAGAGATTAAATCTCTTGACTTCAAAGACTAGAATCCACCTTTACTGGATTAAGCTTAATTGATCAAGCGGGTCATCTAATCAGAAGAAGGTAAAGGAGAACATAAGTAGTCTCAACTATTGAAAGGGCAGCGATATCAAAAGAAGCTTACCAGAAAGAAACTTTAGACGAATTAAGTACTGAAGGAAGGAAGAAGGTAAGCACTAGGAAGAAAGAGAATTAAGAGGTGAAGAAGAAGAGTTGAAGGGTGAGAGTGGAGGAGAGCATGATGATAAAGATGAAGGGAGCCATGAGGGGAATGAAGAAGATTCAGAGGATGAGAAGTTGTTAAGAGGAGAAGGGAAATGAATCTACCCTTTGATCTCTTAAACTAACTCAGCCAGACTCCTGAATAGCAAAAGGAACTTTTCAACCTTGAGAAGAGTGAGTGCCAATGAACATCTAGCTTTCCTCCACTTTGAGGTGGTGATGGAACTTTGGTGATTGAAAGTGCGGCTCTAGATCAGACTTTGGAGTTGAGATAGTTCTATAACTAAGAGAGAAGCATTAATCCCTTTGAAAATTCATAAGAGTTTAAAGTGAATGAAGTATTTTATTTATTTGAAATATTATTTGCTTTCTTATGATTTGAAAATATTCATTATCGATATTAAAAGTTATCGTATTCTTTTATTTATTATTATGAAATTTATAGTGTACGAAATGATATAATGAAAATAAGAGACTAGTTCTAATGATAAATTATGGGAGATTTCGGTAGATATATTTGTAAATTAGTCCTCCAATCTTCAGTTAGTTAATATTCTCTCTAATGTGAAAATGTTTTATTGTAAATTAATCTTTATGATTTATCAAAGAATCGAGATAAATTGCATTCATTTCTTTAAAACTTATATATTATTTCCATTTAAAGTTATGATGCTAAAACTCGGAACTGCTTTTTTATCTATCGCATATGAGAATATAAAGCACTTTGAATTATATATTTTAAGATTAAATCATAATAAATATGAATTACACCAACTGTCATCACTAAACATCTTTTTTATTTTAAAACTTGATTCATTCTATTATCAAATAAAATTTCTGCCATCATCATAAAAATTAAGACTTTTAAATAGAATAAGAATTCTAAAATCAATAAAGCAGGCTTAAATTCAAAGAAAAATTTATGTTTCATAACTACAACTAAACCTCGTTTAAAGGTATTGATATTGCTAATTATATAAATTCTAATAAAAATTCAGGAAATTGCACCATATTTTGTTTGAATTTAGAGAGAAGAATATTAGGCTATTATAGTTAAGAATTAAATTAAAATCGAGAAATGGTTAAATAATAAAAGGAGAGAAGCAACTTCGTGGCAGTTGAAATGGCTCGAACACACCCTGATCGATAGCTTGTCCGATAGCCTATCAATAATTAATAGGTTTTTCTTCTTTCAACATCAGCATATCACCTATTAGCAACGAGATATTGCTGATGTAGAATTGATTAAGCAAACTGCCACTTTTTTGGCTGGTGGAGACTTTGCTTTTCAATTGAGAATATCAAGAATGTTGATTTATTAAGCTAGGAACTTTAGAGATCAGGATGACCGTTATATTTATTTGTTCGGTATGCTTAATATAATACAAATTAATTAAAAGACGTTTGACATTTAAATTCAATGTTGTATAATATTAATCGCGAAATCATCCTCATATCATATTCATCATCTTCTTAGCTTGTGCCAATTATAACTCTTTAATGATCGCTATCAAAAAAATTGAAAGGATGAGAAAAATCCTTAAAATTTTATGCTTAATCAAAGCTGTAATCATTAATCAAATCTGAGAAACTTTTACTACCACTGATTTGCTGCAATTTAGTTTAATATTTAATGCAAATATTAATTGTGTTAAGTTCTACGATAATCTAAATTTATTTTCCACATAGCAGTATTTAAGAGAGTAGATATAAATTTGTATCTTAAAAGCCGATGTAATAATAATAAATACTCTGAAGAAATATCTTTTAGTCAGAAAGAATTTTTCTTATCAGTAAATTAATTGTCCTTCGAGTTTAGATTACCTATTTTAAATTATTAAGGACAAATTCTTGTTATTTTATAATCTTTAATTACAAATTTAAAGGAGTTTATTCACAAATTAAATGAAATTTACAAAATAATTTGATATGTTTTATTTACATCTGATATAAACCTTTCTTCGCATTTCACATTAGAAAATAGTTTATTTTATTATTTCGAGAATACAAAAAACCAAATATTATTTTATTGAAATTACAAAAATATATAGTCAGGTATAATTATCAAATTATCTAAATTGTCAACATCAAATAAAAATTTATGAATTACTTATTTGAAATAGATTCTTTGTAAAATAAAGAAATTAATTTGCAAGCACTAGGATTTAAATAAAATGACTTGAAAAGTAAAGTTCGTAAAATTTTATTTAAAATGTCTCCCTAAAATTTAAATTCTGCCAGTTCAACTTCACAAAGACCACAATTCACAACCATCATAGAGTCAACTATCTCAAAAACTTGAAGACCAACTACACTCAATACATAAAGAACAGCACCACTCAACATCTTTTCACCCTCTTTCAGAAAACCTCTTTCGTTTTTGGGTAATTTTAAACTAAACTTTTTAATTTCATTCTACTTAGATTTTGCCAACATGGACCAAAGCACCCAACCCAAGGACTAACAACCCTCTGGAGATAACAATGCGTAAGTAGTGCTAAAAACTATACAAAATACGGTGAATTTAACTTAGGTTTAATAAATTTAAGAAGTAATAAATCATATATTCTCTTTCAAATATGTCATATAAATTATATATTTTTCTCTGTTATGCTTAAAAAATTTGAAATGGCTATAAAAATATATAAATAAAATATGAGAATGCTCTATAAATAAATCAATTGATAGGCAATAAAGACATATCATTTGGATATGGATTATTTAAAATAAGGAAGGTTCTCAGTCTTATTCTATTTTATATGAATTAAAAACTAATTTTAAATTTCTAAATACAGAAAGAGAAGACATATAATAAACATTTACATTATAAAATTATACTTTATCATTACTATTAAGATATTAAAAATTAAATGAAGAGAATTTTATTGTTAAAATAAATAATAGTCAATATACAATATTTGAAGATGATTCTTATCTTGCTATAGCGCAAAAGCAGTTGTCACGGATATTCTTGAAAGCAGTCTTGTATCTCCAACTTCAAGATATAATGAGTAAGAATAAAAAATTTGAGACATTTTTATTAAATGTTAAAATTTATAATATTTTAAGTATTGAAGATCTATCATTTTATAATTGAATTTAGGTCTTTAAATTTTTATTATACTTACTATTATTAAAAATATATTAAAAGAATAAATAGCTTTCCATATATCTATTTTAATTTTATAAAATCTATTAATTAAACATTAATTAATAACTTTTTCTAAATAATATCATTTAAAAGCAAAAAGTGAGAGATTGTTTAATAGAGATTTTGACAATTAATAACTGCAGAGAGATAAAATTATGATTTTGTTTAAATGTTCAGGTAGATAATTGCAGAATTGTATATTGTAATATTAGAATTGAATGTTAAAAATTTTCCAAAAACCAATTTAATTCAATCAATCAATTAATTAAATATATATACTTGAATTAATCAATCAATTAAATCAATGATTATATGACCCCTTGT
>JAJKFJ010023608.1:0-23235 GCA_027382625.1 Tetmemena sp. SeJ-2015 | reverse complement strand
GGGTCGTCTACTAGGTCATTTTTAGGGTCTCCAAAAATGGCTGATTTTTTCCTTCTGGCCATAACTTTTTTTCTAGCCATCCGAGCCGAACGTAGCGACACTCATTCGAAAGAGGAGGAAGCCCTCTGCATTTCGTAATCTTTGCTTTTTGCTCAATTCGCTCTCTCAAAGGAGCTAGGTTGCACAGGAGGTGAGGGCTCGGTTTGGGACTTTATCTTTTTTCAGAGCAATCCAAATTTATCCTTACCTCTCCTATATTCACTGTATAAATTTAGCTATATTTTTTTTTTCTTAACCTTTAATTCATATTTTATTTTATTATATCTTTCTAAAACAAAAAGACTACAATAATAATTATTGTATTTTCATTGCAAATTACTTATCATTTCAATAATCCTTTTTTTTATATTTTAATACATTAAAATATTTTTATATTATATTTTGATGATTTTTACCAGTGTTATTATTTATTTTTCATTTTATATAAATTGTAATAAATTATATTTTTTAACTTTTTTAAAATAACTTTTATATTTTATGAAACCAATAATATTAAGGCAGATGCAATAAAGACTGTATTTGACATTAACTTTGATTATTAAGCATAAGAAGAGATTTAAGAGATAAATGATGAGCTCAATAATTTTTATGAAGAATTATTTGCAGCTAATATTTCAAAGCTTACAAAAATAAAAAAGCATCTTCTCAAAATTAGTACAGAAATGAAGCAATATACTTCTGTATTTTTAAATTTTTAAATATCAATTTTATCAAATAATTTTAGCGAAGAATATTAATATTAATCATAAAAAATTTTAATGAACTTTTCATTTCTTTTTATAATTTTATCTTGTTTGTTTATTTACTCTTATAAGCTTAATTATTATATTTTAAATATGATAGTATATTAATTAATTTTGTTTAAATTTAAAGATCTCATTGTCGTTAATAAAGCACTTGTAAATGTGGAATATTATTATATTTTTAGGTCAAGGAAATAAAATTATTTTCTATATCAAATAAATAACTTTTGCATATTTGTAAATTGATACTTTATTTTACTTATTTCTATTTATTTATATATATATCGTTATTTCCTCCATATATTACTTCAGACAATATTCTGAGATTGATGCTGATAGAAACTTCAATATAGAAAGATATGATTGCTAAAATGCGATTCATGTTTCAATTCAGAAATATAAATAATGACTTTTAGCTTAAATAGAAGAGTGAAATGAATGTTATTATAGTAGAAATTTTAATTAAATTCGGTGATTGGTTAAAGTAATAAATGGAGAGTTGCAATTTCGTGTCAGTTGAAATCGTAGATTCACCCCATGATCTGCAGCTTGTTCGCTAGCTTATCAAAAATTAATATGAATTTCTTCTTTAATCATTTTCGTAGTACCTCTCAGCAGTGAGATATGATGTGCGCATTCTTCCTCTTCATCATTTTCATTTAAACTTTTGTCGTTTATAACTCTTGATTGAGCGATCCCACACAAAATTTGCAAGGATAAAAAGTTCTAAGAATTTTATGCTGAATCGAATGGAATAATCGTTATTTAAATTGGACACACTCCAACTTTCACTCATTTATTCCATTTGATTAAATATCTAATTTGATTCTCTTTTTTATTTAATTCTCAGCTATAATTATTAGCAGTTTAAATTTTAGATTTATTTTTTATTTTATTCCAAAGTATCATTTCTATGTTTGATGTTGTTTTATTTTTTAAAGATGAGATTTGAAATTTTAATGAAATAGTTTGAAAGACTTCATCCTGTAGCTGATCTCTTCAAATTCTTTTATATTAAAGGTTGAAAATGAATACCTGATCGAGAATAAGAAAGCCGAGTCAAGAGAGTGTGCAGAATAAAAAAACTATTTTTTAACTTGAAGATTGTTTTAAAATATTATGTTTAAATTTAATGATATAGCGAGATCTTACCAAGTCAGTTTCATGATCATGAAAACAACTGCCTCAGTCTCAGCTTTTGTTTTTGTAACTAGCTTTGTAATAGGTGTCTTTTTAAGGTAGACTCCTTTTAAACTTTTTAGTCGCTGAGGATTCTGTGTTTGCGAAAAGTGATGTTTATATTTTTGATGTTGTTCAAAAACTAGAAAATGAAAACATACTTATCTAACTATTTGAATTTTTCAGATGTATCTATATTGATCTGGAGAAATGCCTTAATAGTTCTAGAGCTTGCTTCCTTGCCTCGTACCTTCAAGTTTTAGAAGTTAAGATTATAAATTTAGATGTAGATGTAGTCGATTTAGTAGGCATTTAAATGAATTAATTTAATTTAAATCGATTATAATTATGTCAGAGCAAGGACAAAAATAGAATGTATTTGTAAGTAATATCAATCCACCATTCATCTTATAATAAATACCTTTAGCTTTATGAATTATGTTTAGTAAACTACTTTCCTTATAAAAATACCTGTATCTAGAGTGGGTTTGTTTCATTGCATTGTCTTTAGAGTTGGCATTTTAGTGTAGAAGACTGCATAAGAATCAAATAGTAGCAATTGACGATGATTTTATTCATGTTGTTGGGGAGGTCATTTAAATTCAGAGACTGGCAAAATATTATTGGGAAGATATGAATAGATGATCAAGAAAACATTAGACGAAATACAAAAGAGATTATTATTACTTCTATAGCTGACAATAAATTAAGTCTTTAAATTATGAATTAAATAAATGGAAATGGGGTTTTATTCACGATCTAAGAAATGTTGACTGCGCCTTGAACTCTAAATCACACTTCAGTATTATCGATGAAATTAAAATTTCAGTGTAGATTCTTGCTCCAATCGAAGTTTAATGTAAGAAAATATTCCTAATAAATTTTAGAATAGACACTATAAGAATAGCAAAGTTTTCAATAAAAAAATGTAAATTCAGAGTGAAATAGAGCCTTCAAATCAACAAATAAATAGCAATAGACTCATAGTAGAACTGTAAAAAGATAGCTTACTAATGCTAATGACTACTAAGTTTTGAGAAATCTTGTCTGTTTCCTTTCTTATTTGTAAATATCATGTATTTCTGAAATAAATTTCCAAATCATCTATTCATATCTTCCCTATATTAAATGAATTAGACAACAAGGACTCTTTAAGAATTTCTAAGATTATCACTTATGACATCATTATAATTTCTTTAGTATAGTTTTCTCTGGAAATAGAAATGATTTTTAATTTATTTTACAAAGTAATTCCCTCAAGTAATATACATATTATTTTATCGCCTATTCTGAAATAATTAAAACCAATAAAAAAAATTTATAAATTCAGGTAGACATAAACTAGAGTACAGCGAGAGATATGATCAGACTTGGCTAGATGTTATAGTAAGAGCATAGGTTAAGCGCAAGCTTACGACATTTCATATTAGAACTTCTAATTACTCTTCTGATATACTAAGTAAAACCCCCTTAATAGTTAAACATTAAAGATAAAATGAAACACTGTAATTTTTCGATCTGCATCACAATAGCCATTAAAAATTAAGAAAGATTAAAAAATTCTTTGATAGTTATGACTTTGGATAGATACACCATCTATATAGTTTTTATAAATTTCGAATTATTAATTTAATTATTTTCCATAACTACTTTTAAGCTTAAGCATACATTTCATGACTGTGCTAATAGCTCTTTATATTTATAATTTATTCTATAAATTTTAAATTTTGTATGAAAAGTTTTCTTACTTCTAATATTCTCCAACGGTAAACTACCTTCTCATAGCAAATTATTTACCAATTTTTGCTAAAAAGTGTAATATAGGGAAGAGACGAATAGATTATCACAAAGTTTTAAATCCCTAAATGTACTGACTTTAATCACAATATAGTATTACTGTTTGTAATCTCCTCTCACTTAATTTTACGAATCTCTCACTTAATATAATAGCTTCATATTGACAGATAGAATATCTTACTTTATTTTTGACAAACAATACACTTTACATAAGCCTCACTTATTGCCAAGTGCCTTTGCAACTTCCTCAATCTGTCTGATAAATATCTTCCTCAGGAATCCTTTGAGCTTGTCCACACTGATATCATCGCTGTCTTCCTCATCTAATTTTTGCGAACACCTCAGATATAACTTTATCGTCAGGCTGTTCTTCATTCCCATCTCTGCGCAAATGATTTTTATGGAATTGCAATTCTCTGCACACTTCAGTGATCCACTTCCATTCACTTCGATCGTCTTGAACATCTCAGTGCACATATGATAGCTTGTCTCCTCGTGTTCCAGAATCTTTTCAGGTCTTTGTTTGTCTGCTCTATCTATTCTAAGTTTTATATCGTTAGAGCCATTTATTCTTAATAATTTGTAATTAAAAATCAGTAAATTTTTCGGAATTTTTAAATTTGTTTTAATCTATTCGCATTTTACCTATATTAAAGGTTTTCTAGGTCAGGACGATCTATCTCACTTTTATATTTAAGGTAATTGATGATATGTTTTATGAGCTAAACAAATAAACTCCTCAACTATAAAGTTAGCTAAAGAATATATTAGTCAACAGGACTTATATCATGTTAAAATTTAATTATAAATTTAAAAATCAAAAATTCAGAGAAGGCCAAAAATATTAATAAAAGGCAAATATGAATTTACTTTTCAAAAAGTGAGATATTTAATATTTTTTGATGAAACATGATAATGGAAGACTGATTATTGAGATTTTTTAAATCTCCTTAAAAATTACAAAATTTTTACAATGACAAGTATTCCTTAAATTCTTCCTCTTTCTTTTTTGGTAATTGATATCTTTTTATATTTATATTACATTTACTTTTTTATATGGATCTGCTTCTCACTTTGGGATTCACTTTCCACTAAAAAGTTTATTGAAAATTCTGGCATAGAACTTGAGAGAGTTACCAATTTAGCGCTGACTAGATAAATCATAATGAATTTAAGCACTCTTTAAGTGCAAGCTCATTCTCAAAGGAACCTTTTTATTAGTTTTCATGAAAGAACTTGTGCCCTCCTTGATTCCATTAACTAATCTTCTTTAATTATCTAAAATTAAATACCAACAAGAGACATTTTAAACTTAATTTAGTAATTGTTCAATCCTATTTTGTCATCTATTCCAGTTATATTCGTTTTAATTATGGGATGAATATGATTAGATGATTGAAATCTGAATTTTACAAATAAATTGCTTTACAGAGCAAGAGACAGCAGAATATATTAAGATAATATTAAATGAAATTTTCTTAAATTAATTAAAGAAAATGAGAGTCAGGACTGAAGCTTAGAAAAGGACCACCGCGCTATCTTAGTGTCACCGGGATAGTGATTTCAACATCCATTGTAAGTAAAGTTTTTTCACTAATATATTTTATGTGGATTCTAAATAAGTTTAGATCGTAATTAATCATCATCCTTATTATCATACTTCTAAAACCTTATTGATAATATCAGAGCTAGAGATGAAACTTAAGTTCAGCTTTATAAAAACGACGTCTTTTAAAGAGAGATTTGCAAATCTTTTCTATCAAGTATGAAATAAGAAAACAAAGTCGTGAAAAATGTAAGTCATACACTATATTTGACAAAGTACTTATAGAGTAAATAAACTGAAAGATATTAGAACTTAAATAAAGCAAAACTTGAAGGAGTGCAAGGAAGAAACCCTAAATAAATTTGCTGCTTTTCTAAATGGAATTGCAAGTGCTTAAAAGCAAATCCCTGTCTAGTACACTACAAATTAATTTTCTTGTATTTGTAAAAATTAAATCAGCGGTCACTGATTCATATTCATCCCATAATGAAAATAATTTTTAACGTAATAAAATATACTAATGTTGGAAATATTGAAGAGAATGATTTAATTTCAAGAATTCTAGCAATTGATAATCCAATCACATCTTCCCTCGGTATATGAAGAAGAGGATATTAAGTGTATCAACTATGAGAATACTATCTTTTGCTCCTCCACGACTTGCTAACCAACTCCTTTTAGTTTAATTGTCAAAGTGGACTAACTACCAAGTTAAAAGTAGCTTAATTATTATTTAACTTTTTTAATGTAACCGTTATTTAAATAAACTATTCCTCTCTTGTTTAATTTGCTTCTAGTCTTGATTTTAAACAAGTTTTAAACCCACTTTAATTGCCTGCATACTTTTAGCTATGTTTAGTACTATGATTAAGAAATAGTGGGAGTTGACTCGATGTTGATGGCATTTTTAATACTAGTTGATCGCCTGTCATTTTCTAAATCAATAATTATCAAATATCAAGCAATTTGAAAAATAAATATTTAATATCCTTCCTCTGACAATTTCACCCACAAATCTTAAATAATTTAGAGCAGTCAAAGTTTATAAATTCAAAAAAAAACTTAAATTTGCTTAATTAAAAAAAAGTTTCTTTATTTAAATGGCATAGTTCTAAATGAGTTATTAAGTATGCGAAAGTAATATTTATTGTTTGATTTTTGTTCGGTCGTTCGGTCTCTAGTTTAGTAATTATAAAATATGATTTTTATAAATTATAAAATATTTCAGAATTGAGAAGAATAATCGATAATATATTTTGTCCTAAGTTAAAGCTGCTTGAGTCTGTTTTGGCTATTCTTTAATTTATTAAAATAAAATTTTTAAGATGTTTAAGTTTAAATATGCATATCCAATTAATTAAGATCATCTTTATTCCATAGAATTCATTACAAAAAAGTTATTTTTTAATTAGAAAAAGCAAATATAATATTAAATTCAAATGAAAATTTCAGAATTTATAAACGAGAAGAGCAGATAGCACGCAAACAAGAAGTTCTAAATATTTATCTTCTTTTTTTCTCAGATAAATTTATTGTAGACTAGACATTGAATTTAAGTTTACTCTTAATTAAATTGATTCATAGCAAATTTATTTTAAGATTCAGTCTCATTTAAGTAATCTAGACTATTTCATTTAAGATAGCTGATTAAAATTATTTCAGGACCTAAGAGTTTTGTGCATTGAATCAATTGAAGTCTTCTCCGGGAGCATCTTTAACTTTTCTGAATTTAGTTAATATAAATTGAGGTGATATGATTCAACCAAGACTAAATGACACCTTACTCCCTCTCTTACAACTTGGATACTGGAAGCTGGTGAAGCTCAGAAGCTGCAACTTCTGAAAAGCTAGTTCATAGATGGACTGTTGAATAGAACTCCTTTGCTGGCTCTTTAAAAATCCTTTTTATTTGTCTATGAATAAAAAAAAGCGTCAAGATCTCATAATTAAAAAATATTTAGTTATTAAATATAAAAGAGATCTATCTTATTTCTTCATTGAACAAAGATAGCTTGCATTTTACAATTAAATTGAATATTCGAGAGATTGCACTGATGTCGCTATAAAATCTCCGAGCCAGAGTGTTGTTAAGCTCTAGGTGCTTCATATCTTTTATCGTAAGACCTCTCATTATCTTATCTTTCTCAAGTCTGCTAAGATTTGTGCTAGATTATCGATAAAAAGGTATTCTATAAGTTAAGACTGAGATCCTTGTTTTAAACTGGAGGTTTAATTAATTTAATCTTAAACTTGCAGGAGCAATATTTCCATCTTCTCACTTTGAATAAAATACTCTAAAGTTACAAGTTATTTAGATTGGTAATTCATTTATATTTATATTAAAATTATTTAACTTAAACAAGCAATTTAATAATTATACTTTTACTATAAGGATAAAATTAAAAATAAATTTATCAAACTCAAACAGTAGGAAGTCTTTTATAATGGCTAATTTTTCTCCTCGGACAGGATTGCCATGAATAAGGGTGATAGCATAAGTTTAATTTATAATTAAAATTGATTGATAATATTAAGAAGGGCTACTTCATCAATATGTTTTAGAAAATTTTGAAATGGCTTATTTATATTATTCTTAAGCTAGGGATTCTTATGGCGTAACAATGATAGCAGCCTGCAGAAGGACTACTTAAATTATAATAATCAGTGTCAAAATAGGGGCCATTTACATCTTCAATCTTAGCAGTATTCGAGCAGAAATGAAAGCTATTGATATATTTTTATTCATTTCACCTATATATTAAACTATTTGGAAAGCAATAAGTGGATTATAAAATCCAAGAGTGGAAATAGAAACTTAAAACCTAATCCCTCATGAGGAAAATATCAAAATTTAAAGATTAGAGATTACTAGATTTTTCTAGAGTTCCAAACAGTTCGTTTAAAAACCTCATAATGATAAGAAGTTACTTAAAGCGATGTTGACAATATTAGATCGTTCAAGATAGTAAAGACAAAATAAATTAGAGAAAAATAATGTAAAAATTACTCTTCAGAAATAAAAAATTGAGAATAAAAATAAATGAAAATGTTTGAAACTGAAGTGACTACAGTTAGAGTGTATATTAGGATCTTCTTATTTGCTATTCTATCCTTTAAATTAAATAAATTAATGCTAATCAAAATAAATATTTTATTTAGCTTTCTTAAGAGTTAATTTCTCTGTATTTAACTTTTATCAGCATCTATTTCGTTTAAATTCTTAGGTATTTTAAATTTAAATATGTCTCTCTAAATTGAAACTTCAAATCATTTGAGATAATATAAAACACCTAAGGTGAATGTATAGGCACTAACAATGTTTTGATGAAGTATTTTCATTTGATATGAAGTAGAGGAATTTGATGAGTCAAGCTGAATCTCTAAAGGATTAGGTCTCTAGCTGGAGGAGGGTTTTAGTTTATCTAGATGTTTATCACTTTAAATTATATGAAGATAAATATATATACGTATTTTTTAAATTTGTTAAAAAAACAAAATTAAACTTAACTATAAAATATGCTACTAGGCTTTAAAATAAAGCGGATATTATAACTCTTAAGATAAATAAAATAAATATTTAATTTTGAATAGATTATTAGTCTCAATGGTCTTTCAAGAGTCTTAGATATAAAAGAGCAGCCTTAGTGATTTATGTAAATAAGTATTAGTCATTTTTTTTGAATTATTAATTGCTCTCTAATAATATATTCATTACACCTAATAGCTTCTCAAAATATAAAGATTTCTAAAATTATCTTATAAAGATAATTACTATGTTTTAAAACAATTTAATTGTAATTCTTTTCAATAATTACTTTCTCCTTTCAAAATAGAAATATTTATAATATCTAATTTAATTAGAGTAATATAGAGAGCTGATAGGATTGAGTTTCTCTTTGGCGATATTAAAGTATTATCAAAAAGAATTATAGACAAATCTTTTAATTTTAGCCCCTTAACCATTTACAAGTTTGAATATATAATTTTCTATAATATAAAATCATAATCGCAAATAGCACTTTCAAACCTCAAGAGAATAAGAATGATATTTTTAGGGTTGAAATTAAAAAGTCAGTTTCATGAAAATTTTTTAATTTATAAGTGCTGAGATTATCAAGCACATTCTATTTTTTATCTCTTTATTGATGTAGTTTTATGTATAATTTTGGAGATCTACCCTATTAGTTAAGGGGCTTACTCCTTATGGATGTGCAGTACTTTTTTTGTTGCCAATCCAGTACTTTCTGTCTGTAAACTGACTCATTGATAAGACACTTTCGATAGCTGCAAAAGAGAGCTGGCGTTGTCGGTGACTAGGCAATAGGAATCAATGCAGTTCAACCCTCCCAGACTTAGAGCGTTGAACTCTCGATGACTCGACAGCATTTGATGCCTAAGGCTTAATGTGAAGCAGATAAGTCTAAGAAAGCTCGCTCTTCGTGACAGGTGTGAAACGAGAGATGTGCTGATAGGAGATTACTCCTTGATCTAGTGGCCTTAGGCATCACCTACAAACTTTGCCCGTCCTGCAACCACCTGGAGTACGCCATATCAGCTAAGAATTATCAATTATTTCGAGACTAAAAAAATCATATTTTGACAGTTTAAAATTAAAATAATCTAAGTTTAATTTTTAATATTTTGCAATATCACTTAAAAATTTAGGCAAGGTCAAAAAAATATTGAAAATATACGTTTAAAATTATTTAAAAATATTATCAAGATCAGAAGAGAAAGAAGTATCACTGATCAGCGAACTTAGTAGCTTGTAGAAGTAAACATTTTCTGAATTGAATTTGTAAATTTCGAGTAAGGAATATATGTAATTGCATAAGAACAAGAGCTGAAAGAAACAAAGCTCATTTTAAACTTTAGAAGAGGCAAAATAGTTGAAATGTATATATTTGAAGAACAAGTTATTGAGAAGCAGTTATATTTGGAAGAGTTCAAGGGTCCCTTAGTGTACAAGAAATTCAGTCACTCAATTGTGGTTATGTAATTGTATAGTGATTTGTGCGGGTGGATCTTCCACTCAAAGCTAAGCTTCTCCTCATTAAAATTAAAACATTCTTTTAAAAATATATAATTCGAATCGATAGACTTAAGCTTTAAGATTTATATTTAAACTCTATTGATGATTTTAATAATAGTAAGTGTTTATAAAAATACATTTACGCTTTTAAAATTATGTTTTAATCAAAGTGGGCTGATGTAAATTGGTGAAAAGACTTCAGGTTAGAATGAAAGCAATTTAAAATTATATAAAACTCATTCTAAATTAACTAATCTGAGATAAGAGTTTTTTGTTTATCTTTAAAAATTTGAAATTACTACTGAAGATTTAATAATCCTAATTTAGGATGAGTGCTTAAATGTTTGATTTGAGGGGAACAAAAGTATTAAAAAATAGAGCTCTTAGCAAGTGTTATAGCGATTGCTATAAATCAAGATGTTTTCATATTGAATGGGGGAGTCAGCTCCTACCAGATCATCATGAATAACTCCTCCTCAATCTCAATATCAAGCTTTTGTCTGCTTAAAAGCAGTTGAAAGTTTAATGTGAAGTAGATTCCATCTAGATGTTGTGTTTGTTGAAATTTCTATTTACTTATTCTATTATTGCAAAAAAATATGCAAATTCAAGCATACTTTTAAATTAATTAATTTTCCATAGAAGATGAGTCTCTATAGGTCTGGAATGAAAGCTTTCATTTACTAGACGTTTGTCTCTTGACTATAAATATTCAGGATATTTGAGTAGAGCTAATTGCTCTTTATTTAGTTTTGGTTAAAGAAATTATGTAGCTGTTGAGGTAGACTCTTCAAATAGTATATAATTAAATGCGTAATCTATTATCAATCATAGAATAAAAACTCAAACAAAATATATTTATATCAAAGAATCAATCCAACATTATCTAATTATATTCATTCTATATAGGTAGAATATGAGGGTAAGCAATACCTAATCAAAATAGAGTTGTTGAGCAAAGTTTTGTATATTAAATCAGAGATAATTTAAAAGAATTATGAATTTAAATTTAATGAGGGAGTCATCTCCTACCAGATCAGAGTGAAGAACATGAACACACTTCTTCTTTTTGAGTTATAGTTTTTTTCTCCCCATTTTGAGCAGTTGTCTGTGAAGGGTGAAGGTAGACTCCTTCTAGATGTTGTAATCGCTGAGGGTTATGTTTGTCATTGTTGAAGATCTTGTTGTGGATGTTATTCAAAAGTACGTAAATGGAAGCATACTTTTGTAGCACTTCATACTTTCCAGCGAAAATGAGTATCTGTTGATCGGAAGAGATGCCATACTTGTCCTGGACGCTAGACTCTTCGGCTGCCACCTTCAAGTTGTAGAAGCCAATATCAGTGTTGTTGGTGAGGTAGTCGTATTAGTTGTTGATGCTGTTGTAGTTGTGGTAGTAGACATTTAAATTTAGAATTAATTTAATTTGAAGCGTAATATATTATGAATCACATAACAAGAACTCAATCACAATGTATTTCTCAGTTATACCAACCCTCGATCACGAATACATATTCAACTTATATATTAAAGTATGTATTAAGTATTCAATTATCAAAGCAGTTTATCAGTAATTACAGCAAAAATACTTTAATTAATTCCATAATTTAGAAAGTAGTTGTTCTCTTTTTATATCGAAATAAAAAATCATATTATAATTATTTCGTATATGAAAAGAAGGCAGTAATTAGATAAAGGCTGTTTTTTATTTATCTCTTTATCCAGAACCTACTATTTTCCTATAAAATATATTAGCTATAATAAAACTTGGAATCAGTCATTACCATTTAATCTTGTTAATCTAAATAGTGAATAATGTATTTATGATAATTTAATATAATAGTGATTAATTGAGAGAATGATAATTTGAGGATATAAATTAAAATATCAGCTTAAAGACATCAATGATTTATAAGTGTTGAGATTATTAAACCCCTTATAATTTATATCTCTTTATTGTGTGGCATTATATATTAATTAGCAAGATAATTAGCTCTCTTGTCCTATTAGACAAGGATATAATCTTTATGGAGCGGCATATATTTTTTGTTGCCCACCCAGTACGCTCTAGACTGCTTACTGCTGGCAGCGAAAGGATGACTTCCGATAAACTTAAGAAAATTTTGGTGTTGCCATTCGCAATGCAGAGTAATAGGAATCCTTGCAGTTCAATACTCCTTGACCGTTTGCGTGAACTCTCGATTACTCGAGAATCTTTGGTGCCTAAGGCTTAATCTGAAACAGAAAGGTCTGAAGAAGTTTGATCTCTGCCTCTGGTAGTGGAAATAGGGATGCTCTCATAGTAGATTACTCTATGACCTTCTTATCTTCTTGGTCTTTAGGCATCATCAACAAGTCTAAAGCTGACCTCCTCTGACAATGCTCTAACCTCGCACTTTCCGCTATCTACCAGCAGAAGTCATCAACTTCAGTAAAAATCTAGCAATTGTGATTAATTGTACAGCACAGTATCTCAGACTCCTTGATATAAATATGAGTACAGATAATTATAAAATCTCCAAAAGGATATTACTTTATAACTCAGAATTTAATAAAAAAAAGATAATTAAATTATATATTTAATTAAAATAGAATAAAATTGTGACAGTTGAAGTATGACCAATTAACATAATGATTATACCAATAGATTTATCATGAAATTCAAAGAACTTTCTCTTCTGGCAACTTTTGTGTGGGAGCGCTTAGTTCAGATTTATAAGCGACACATGCTTTGATGATTACAATAGCCAAGATGAAGATGAGTGTGCGCGTCATACCTTGCTTCTAAGGTGTGCTATGGGTATTATTTAAAAAGAAAATCATATTATATTTTGATTGGCTATCGAACAATTTGCAGATCATGAGGTGTTTCAGCCATTTCATCGGCGAAGAAGTTGAAACTCCACGTTGTTATTTTAACCAATGAATGAGGTTGTAAGAATTTAGGTAATATAAAGTTTAATAAATCCTTGTGTGATCTTATTATTATTAGAATTGTAAATTATATTTTGATTTTAAAAATAAAAATGAAAGGGATTTACACAGGATGATACAAGAAAATAATGCCCCAGCAATAAAATGTAAGAATATGAGAGTTTATATTCTTAATTTAATTCTTAGTTCTTCTTAAAATTATTTTCATGCTTTTATTCAATTCAAAAACTATAAACACAATTCAGGTTTCTTTATCCAAAATAAATGAATTGCTAATCATAGATGCGACTTCTTCTCATTTTATTTATTTCTCAATAGTATTTATTTTTATTTTAAACTATAAATCTAATGTGACTCCCGCTTTTTAAGAAAGCAATATTTTTATAAAGTGGAGAATGAGTTTTAGAAAAGATTGAAATGGCATCAGGTAAATGATGTTGAAATTAATTATTTTCAAATCGCTTTATCTAAATCAAATAAATTTAATATTTTTCATAAAAAAATTCTTTGATACAAATGGCGTGGAAATTCCGCTTGAATTACTTTATTATTTTAAATGGATTAATTAAGGAATAGAGATAATTCTATTCTTTTGGTAACTTGGACAAATAATGCTTATGCTTAAGTCTAAAGGGAAAACGAAATTAATTTTTGTAAATTTATTTATTTTAAATTTTATTATTATATCGAATTATTAAATTAAATTCTCAGTATGTATAATTTCTAATTCTAATGGGTTAGAAATATCCTCTCAACAGTTCAATAGATATAAAAGTGCTCCTTTATTTTTTATAGCAGTTCTTGAAAGATTCTACAGCATAACCTTGATTATCCATGATAACTAAAGAGTTCATGCATCAAACGATCAAAGAAGTTTGAAAAATTTACAACATAATCTTATCTTCACTCCCACTTACTCCCAATCACTTAACTTTATAATGAACTTCTTCACAAATTTTAGAATTAAAAAAAAGAGAATAAAGATAGAGCGTCATAATTAATTGGAAAATATGATCACAGAAAACTTAAGGCAAACTATTGCTTTTATTAGTGATTAGACAATTTATTAATTATGCTGAATAAATTTAATAAGCTTGGATTAACTCTTAAGTGATTTTAATCAAACTCTAAATTTTAATTTTGAGATTTAAAATAAGTATTCTTGGTTTTGATTCATTGGGATTTGATCAGAGGTATTAATCATTAGATCTTTTGATTGGTAAGAATGCCTTTAAGATAAATCAGGACTATCAATATTCTTGAATATAATCAGTGATGTTACTGGAGGAGGGTTCTGCTTCTGTTCGTCTGGCTTGGGACTTCTAAGCTGAGAACTTCTTGAGCAAGAGGGCACTTCCGTTTTCTCTATGAAAATAAATTTAAGTAAAGTTAATTACTAATAATTTTAGCTTGAATTAAAAGTCTTGAGAGTGGTTACATTATATTTCATATTTATGCGAAGTATGTGCACATATCTTGCTTTGATCTGAAGCGACCAGAGAACTCTCATAACCTATCTAATAAACTCTCGCCAAAGTCGTTCTCAAGCAATTGCTCTAACCCTGTCCATTTCATTTTCTATAATTCCATAATATAGCTGAGAATTTAATAAAAAAGATAATTAAATTAAATCATAAATTAAAATGGAATAAATCAGAGGCAGTTGAAGTGTGTCAGATTTAATTTATTATTAAACAATTCGATTCAGCATAAAATTCTAAGAACTTTTCATCCTTGCAACTTTTGTGTGGGAGTGCTCAGTAAAGAGTTATAAGCCACACAAGTTTTAATGAAGATGACGATGACGATGATGACGATGATGACGAATGCGTGCGACATATCTCGCTGGTGAAAGGTGCTGTGAAGATGATTAAAGAAGAAATTCATATTAATTTTTGATAAGCTATCGAACAAGCTGCAGATCAGGGGGTGAATCTGCGATTTCAACTGACACGAAGTTGCAACTCTCCATTTATTATTTTAATCAATCACCGATTTTAATTAAAATTACAACTATATTGATCTTAAGTCTATTTGTGGAGCGAAGTTATTAAATTAATCCAGCTGAATTTACATAGCAATTAGCTTTGATTTACTGAATTACCAAATAGAGTTTATAGACTTTCTTTTTTTAATGTGAAAATTGAGATATTTTAGCTTGCTATTGATAATTATTAAGTCTTGATGATTTTTATCAAATATTTCTGATTCTTTCGGATTATTTGTGATTTGTTGTGATATTTTCTATAAGAAAGGCCTAAAAGACCTTGATTTAAATGTCTAAGAAATTGATAAAAAAGACTCTGAGATCTTCGAATCATTATTATCTTTTGATTTACAATATTTCATTGATACAGAATAGTAATTCAACAAAAAAAATTTCTTCTGAGCAATCGAAGACATTCCATGAATATATAAAAATTCTAAAACTTTGCATAAAAATACTGCCGAACTTCATATAACCTCAGGATTATCTTAGAATCTAGTGATTTAAATTCTTATTACTAAATTCTAATTTTTGTTTGGTTAATATCTGAATCATAAGTTTACCATTTTTCATGAGATTAAATTTGAATCGACTGGAGGTTTTATGACTCAGGTTACCGACTTTATATTTCTGATTTTTAATATGAATCTGGATTCTTGCATCCTCCTTCTCTTTAAAATGAAAGTTAGTTTAAATGATTAGTTGCTACAAACTAAGGTAAGTATCTTGAAGATTGATAAAGCATGGAATGAAAGTTGATCTTATAGAGCAATTTATTTTGTAAGGAAAATATATATCCTTTGAAAGAATAGAAACATACCATGAGGATCAAGTTATTATTTAAAAGGATTGGATGAAATTTAATAAAAACATTATAGCTAAGTATTCAAGGTTAAAGTTATTCATTCATTTTTCAAACATTTGAAAGAGATAAATAAATGTTTTTATTTAACTTTTAAATAAAATATTTATTAAATAGCATATAAAGTTTAGATTATGGAGTTCGGAGCGAATTTTCTGCCCTTCTTAACTTTAGTTTAGATTGAAAGTTTCAATCAACTTTAATTAATTTTATAAAATTATAAAAAGCTTTATTATTTCCCATATATTATTGCCATCTAAGAGATTAAACTCTGATTATTTAAACATTCCCTTTGGAAATCAAGGGCGGAAAATCCTTAGCTGATGAATTAATTAAAAGCATTTGTATTTTTTTGCAGACTGCAATTATTAAACTAATGTTTGATAATATATTGAACTTTCGCAGTTTATTAAGAAGTAAATTGTTTCCATATAGTAATTAGGACTCCTTGAAGAATTGATTATACCTTAGAATTTAATGCAAAATAGTCGGTTGTAGGAAACTGATCTAATAGAGATCAGCCTAAAAAAGTGCTATATAATATATAGATGTTTTAATTATATGATTTTTTTAATTTTTAATGATGGGACTCATTAACAAGCAAATCTTCGTGAAGACCCTTAGTGTATAACCCTCTGTTTATTCTTGTTTATCTTTCTCATTTTATTAATTATATTTCAAGTTGGAGAGCAGATTCCCTTTGTATGTTACAGTTGCTCAAGAGTGCTTTAGTTCTTGGCTATCTTAAATTAATCTGATGTTGTAAAAAGTGTTCAATTTTCTGTTTCAACTGGCTTCCTTTCTTGATCACTGAAATTAGCTTTCTATTTTTGGTGCGGCTGGTTACACTTTTTGTCTATATTCTAAGCCTTGACGTTTTCATTGGTGTCTGAGTACTCTCTTTAAAGCGGGGTTTTGTTTTCTGCTACTGTTATTGCTCTTGCTCTTGCTCTTGAATGCCACATTTAAATTTAGAGTTTTCTCATATTAAAACGAATTAAATAAAGCAAACCCTAGTAAGACTCGAACAGCTTCTATTTCAATAAGAAAACCCTTTAATTTTCCTTTAGATTCTTCAATATAATATGTTTAAATATAAATTTAATTAGAATTTTAAATTTAAACAATATTTAATGAGTGAGTAAAGAAAAATTTAGAAAAAATAATTCAGAAAGTATCTTAATTTGTGCAATGCAATGATGAACTGCATCTTATGAATACAATATAGTGAGTGAAAGGGATGAAAAATTATTAACAATTAAGAAATATTTATTTATAAATATAAATATCAAATGCTCTTACTTTAGTCTAATTGACCAATTAGGATGTTTTCTTGTTTCATCTCGTTCTAACTCAGATTAAAAATTATTTTAATAAATTATAAAAACAATCAATTGATCGAAAACATATCTTAGAAGAATTGATTAAATTTTTGATGATCTTCCTTATTCTTACTATTTTTACTAAAACATCGAATTTAATTTAATTCTCAACATTAGTGTTATCTTAAATAATTTTAAAGATATTTCAATCAAATATCCTTTAATCATTCGTAAAACTCTAGGGCTGTTGGTAATATCCTACTTTCTTTTTAATTATTATACTCATGTTGAAATTCTAATTATTTTATATCATCAAATTAATAAAATTTAATTTGAAAGGAGCAGCTTATCAAATGCGAAGCATCTCGCCAAAAGAAAGAACTTTTAAGCATAATGTTTTATCTTAAAAAAATTATAGAGTAAAATGTCATTAAAATTGTTCAATGCTATTCACAATTATATTATAAATCTATTCTTCAACCTCTATATAATTTAAAATAAAAAATTATTTCTCCGTTGTAAAAATTTTGAAATTACATAAATGAAGGAAACTTATTTTTATAATTTATAAAACTTTGAATTGTACACTGAGAGAATTTTTTGAGAAATTTATTTTAGATTAAGGGGTAAATCTAATCACATTGTACTTTGTTCCTATCTAGTGACTTTAGTATACTAAATTGTTCAGAATAGCCTCTTCATTAGATTGTTGAATTCCTTCTTCACCATCTGATCCTTCAAGTCTTTCAAAGATCTGATCTAGTTCCCTTTTTGAATAAGTTTTACTATGGATTCGAGTAATATCTTCTAATACCTCTTTCTGTACACAATCTGCATGATCTCCTCTTTTTTATCATCTGCTCGATCACAAGCTTCTACCTCTTTGAATAATTTGTACTTTAGTCAATTTGAAAATCTGTAAAAAGCTTTATTAAAGCCAGCCTCTTGAACTGCTTCTCATTTCTCTCATCTGATAGTGCTGACTCTCATTATCCCTATTTAATGAAAATACTTTTTTGAATCTTGCCTGAACTTTATGTAGCAGCCAAAGCACTTTTCATGAGTGAGGATCAGGATGCCATCGCTCCATTTTTAATTCTCATTTAAGATTGCCATTTTTATCCCGACTTTTAAAAAATTTTATCTCTTACTTCTTAGCGGCTTTAAAGATTCGCACGGCCTTGCCCCTATCAGCGAAGATGATGACCAGTTGTATAAAATTAAAAAGTTTTTATTACAGATTATTGATGTAGTCAAGCATATCCTTTGCATTTAAAAAAGGAGACAATTTTTTCCTCTCAGAACTTGACTTAGGATCGAGAGTATTTCAATTTTGATTTAGAAAGTCATTACTTCGGGTGTACCCATCATTCTCTTGAGAATTATTTTAAACTGAAATTCAAGTAGCGCTAAACATGTAGAAAGAGTTACACTAAGGCCCACATTCCTCTATTGTCTTGTTGCTTACTAATGTTAAAGAGCTTTGCCTGTCTGATTTTTTCATCAATCGAATCAATTATCATAACTGCATTGTTCAGCTTCATTTCAAAGTAGAATTTTGAGGATTTTATGAAAATGTTACTAAAGCATCATCCCTGTGCTTTCCAAATACACATCACAGTCCATAAAAAGAAGTCTGATTCACTCACAAAGTTATCAGAAATGACATCAGAAGAATCACATTTCTGATAAGAAAAATCACAAAAACAATATGAAGGAGAGCGAATCAGAGGCAGATCTAAAAAATAACATGTGCGATTTTTTGTGACAGCATTTTAAGTTTTCATTCTCTTAGTTTGAGTTATAATAGTACGGATGCGATTCCCACTCATTCATAAGCATTATAGTAAGAATTTTAATTAAAATCTGTGATTGGTTAAATTAATAAATGAAGAGTTGCAACTTCGCGTCAGTTGAAATCGCAGATTCACCCCCAGATCTGCAGCTTGTTCGATAGATAATCAAAAATTAATCTGAGTTTCTTCTTTAATCATCTTCACAACACCTATCTGTAGTGAGATTTGTCGCACGCACTCCTCGTCATCCTCATCATAGTCGTCTAAACTTGTGTCGCTTATAAATTTTGACTGAGTTCTCCAACAAAAAAGTTGCTAGGATGAAATATTCTTAATATTTGATACTGAATCGAATGGTCTAATTATTATTTAAATTGGACACACTTCAACTATCACTTATTTATTTTATTTTAATTTAATATCTAATTTAATTCTCTTTTTTATTAGATTCTCTGCTATAACTCTATAATATTATAATTTATTTTTTTTGGGACCGATTTTCTTACAGCAAGATGAACTTTCAGAAAGGGCTTGGACACAGTTTAAAAATCATGGCATGGAGAACTTATCAAAACTTAGATCAGTCATCTCTATTAAAAATTTTAAACTTTCATTTATAAATTTACAGATGCTGCTTATATTCAGTTCTTATGTATCATTGGTAGCGTAGTTTTTAAATGTTATCTTGAAGCTATCCACAATTTTTTTATGAGTTAGTAATTGATGATGAAATAGTCATCATCTTTGCTAAAAGTTGGATTCAAATGAGTTAGTTGAGCCACTTGAATAATTTTATCAGAGATTGATTATTTTTTAGTGATTAAAGATTTTGAGTCATGTGAGTGGGTATATTAGAGTTGGTCTAATTATCGTGAGTCATGTGAGTCATATTATATTTTGTAATACACTAGCTAATTAGTTTGGTGAGTAATGTGAGTATGTTAAGATGAGTAATTGAAATAAGTTTGAGATCTGCATTAAATAGATTCTTAGGCAACACAGATTTACTCTTCATTTCCTAAAATTAAGGTTAATTTAAAACTATTATGAATCTTATCTGAAGGAGCAAGAAGAAAACTTAAATAACAAACAATTCAAGTTATAAATAAGCATCATCAAATTATTTACCATTCACATATTCTTTAAAAATGAAGCATGATAGCATCTATGATAATCATCATATAGCAATATAAATCTACTTTTAATTATTAAGAACCTCAAACAGCAACAAGATCCAGAATAATCTATTAAGCAAAGAGAAATATAAAGTCTTTAAAAGATTTGCTTACCATTTCCAGCTAGATCCTTTAACTTATCACTGGATCTAAAATGATTATACTGTATGATACTGCTAAAAGTGAATTGCAACCGAAGATTTAATCTCCTCATATGTCATATTTTTATATCAAGTCTTTCAGCGAAGATGATAATCAACAAAATTTTATTTCTATTGATACACAATTTAGCTTATTAGATTATTCTTGTTTACATTAAATTTCTAAAAAAATTAACTAACTTCTTCATACCATTATAATTAACCAATAGAAAATCATGAAGATAGTTATTTATGTTAGAGATATAAATTAAATGCTTACCCTAAGAAATATAAATTTGAGATTATATCCGTGTATCCTATATTTATTTTATTGTCAATGATTGGCAAAGTCAACTACTAACCAACTCTCCAAGTGCATTGATTCGAAGTGTGAGAACTCCTACTGCATATCTTTTTCCTCTTAATACTTGTACTCTTTGCGTCGGTACAGTCCAATTTTGCAAATACGAGTTTTTTTATCCATAAATTAATAGAAATAGAATATTTAAATGATATAAAGATAGAAGCAGTGTTGCTCTTACTTCCTGGCAGTAAGTCGGTGTATTTGTCGAAGTAATTCATTGCTCTCTATCATTTCCAGAAGAAGTTTAATACCCTCTTTAACTTGACAAATACAAGCATGAAATCATTATTATTCCAACTAAGCAATATCATATTGACCGCTCTCTCCCTAAGTACCTGGATTCCCTCAACTTCTAAACTTTGGCTTGGTGTCAGAATATTAAAATCAAATGAATTTACATTAAAGCAAGGCAAATTTTTTCCTCAAGAGATTAAGATAGTACATAGAGTACGGATGCTACAGGCTAAATAACAAGAATAATGCTCTATTAGTTTATTCAATATAATTTCCTCCTCTTATTGTCTTAAAGTATTTCTCTTCTGCCAGTTATATTATAGGATGAATACGATTAGATTATTTGGAAGAATAAATTAATACTTTCTTAGCTTTCAGTAGGGAGTCAACAGTAATTAAGTTGTTCATAATTAATAAAACATTTCAATTTGTGATTTAATAATACTAATGGCAGAGTTCGGAAGTCCTAATCACTTCTCAAATCTCGAAATTTTCTCAATACAGATTTCCAAAAAATAAAGAGGTAACCATTGAGCTAATTATCTTATTTTTGATAACTATTTTGAGTTTAGCCCTAATTAATATTATCTATTCTCTAACTTCCCTAAGAAATGTAGTTTGAAAGTTGAGCAAGAAGACAGTAAGGAACTCTTCATTGCTCATGCAATACTTTTAAATGGGCTTTACCTTTGGCTATGCAATGAACAATCAGTTTAGAGAGAATGCTTTTATCTTTCAACTTATGTAACCTATTCTATAGCTTAAGATGATTTTTTAGGACAAAGTGAGGGCAAGAAACTAAAATAGAGAGAAAATAAGTGCTTCAGAAAGAAATAAAAGGAAGAAATGTCTAAAAAAAACAGAGCAAGAACCTATTCTAAAGACTTGCAAATTATAATAAGTTAGAATGAGCAATTCATTTATAAGGTTTTGTGTATTTATGACAAAAATAATCTGATCGTATTCCTCCCATATTCTGTGGATAAAAACTAGTCTTTTTCTACTCTATCTTCAAATTTTAAATTTGAATAAAATCCCTTTAATTATTATGAGCATAAGATTTTGAGTAAGAAGATAAAAATGAAGATGTCATTCACTATGGAATTTAAATAATATCTCATAGAATAATAAAAGAATATAATTTTTTTAAAATCGATTATGAATGAGTCCTTGTAGACTGATTCATACAGTAAAGCGTTATAGATTAATCTTAATTTTAAATGTGGAATTTTAAATATCTTTCAAATGATTCAATATAGCTGAGATTTTAATAATGGAGAATTAAATTACTAAATAAATTAATAAATTTAAAATCCTAGACAGTTGACGTGTGAGAAATTGGTTTGAATTTATTACTGTTAGATTAAGCATAAAGGTTTAAGCTACTTTCATATTTGCTAATTCTTCTTAGGAGGTCTGTGTAAAGAGTTATCTCGGTCATAAGTTTAAGAGCTTGGCTAATTGCTGGTTCTGAGTTTTTGACATCAAAATCTCTTCATAGGCACCTCTTATCGTAATGGCAGTAGTACAAACTCATATTTAAATTAAAGAAGATATCTAACAAGCCCCATTTTGAGTACCTACTTTATAATTTAACGGCCAAAATTTACAATCCATCATTTATTATTTTAACTTAATTCCGAATTTAAATTAAATTTTAAAAGGTTCCAACTTAATGGAAGGAATTTTTGAATTGGATTTATGTATTAAGTATAAAAAAATAATCGGCTTCAATTTTTTGTAAAAAGTAGAAATCAATCTTAGCTGAATAACTCAAAGAAATATTAAAACAGTACTTCCATAGGAGTTAGTGATTAAGAATTAATGTGAATTTGAATATTAACAACTTCGTTATTAAATACCTCCTGCTCCTCCCATTTTAAATATGAAGCTCATAGTCCCTTCTAGATGGTCTCCTTTCGGATGCTCTGGGACTTTCTAGAGGACCAGTGGTCAGGGGCTCACAGCCGATAGCCGCAAAAGAAAGCTTGCTTTTCCTCTCTATTCACAGGGTAATGGATCCATGCAGTTTAAACTCTTTTTAACTGAGAGAATTAGTTGCTG
>JAJKFJ010023606.1:0-23263 GCA_027382625.1 Tetmemena sp. SeJ-2015 | reverse complement strand
GCTAGAGGGTCGGATTTTCAGCTAGCGAGGTCTAGAACTATCCAGCGATTCTAAGGAGACTTTTTGACCTTTCCTAATCTCTTTTGTATTTAATTTTGACTTCACCCCTGATTCTTACAATAATAGTTTTTTTAATTCATAGTCAGATATAAAATTATTGAAAATCAAATCCAAAGGAGAAGCTGAAATCGTATTGTTCCTTTTTATGTATTAGATTTATTGATGAATTTTAATTCTTTTCTTAAGAATAAATCAATATTTATTATTCATAATCTAATTTGTCTTCAAATTAATAAATAATATAAATAAGAAGATATAGCTAATTCTACTTCTCATTCCAAATTTAAAATATTTAATAAATTTTTAATTAAAAATATGGATCTCTCTAAATCTTAAATTTCAAGAAGTAAATTAATTATTAACAAATTTACAACAACAGTATTAGAAGTATCTCAGTATAGTGTAAAAAATAAATCAAGGATAATCTGAAAATCATATACTCCTGCAAATACTTTTACAAATATCATTACTCCTAATAAAGACTTACTTTTCAAATTAAAATGGAATAAATCAAGAGTATTCAAACGTCAAAATAACTCTTTGGGAAACTACTTTGAGCTTTTCACCTCTGTTGGCTTCAAGCTAAATTAAAAGATAAAACAATTGGTATTGCGAAAATTAGCTTCGATATTTAAAAATATCCTCAGTCTATCAACTCTATTTGAGAGTTTTAGTATTTCAAAAAAATATGTTCATATATAAAGAAACAAAATATTGCCAGTTGACTAGCCTAAATTTCAATCTTTTCGAGTCGGTAATATACATCCAATTCATGTCAATATATCTCTAGCCAGATTCTCTAATGAAAAATTTAAAAAAGATCATTGCTCCTTGTGAACTTAGCTTTCTTGGAGAGGGGCTCTTAAACTTGAATTAAACTGACTGATTCAGAGTATTATTCTGGCAAATCTTGGGAATTATCCATAATTTGACAAATTATTAATAGACATCATTCATTACTTACTCCCCGTTTATCAAACTAGACAGCCTTTAGAGGAATTCCGCTATTTAAATGCAACAAAAATTGCTTTAAATCTCCAAGCCAATTTAGAAAGAGGATGCAATTTTAAATATTGATAAATAATTTCATCTACTTTAATTAAAGTCTAAATTTCAAGATATTCATCAAAAACTGTCTACGATTTTTAGGATTTACATCAGTTAATTATTTTGAGAGAAAAGGCTTAACTATGATTAAAAATAGATTTTCAAAGAGTCGGTAATTTTTATTCCTTAATAAATTATCTTTCCAAAAATACTTTAAATCCTCTATCTTATTAGTTATTACTTATAATTTATTAGCTAGACTTAATTTTTAATTTTATTTAAGCTTATTTAAAATCGTTCAATCACTAAATTATTACTAGCTGCAGATTAAAAATAATTTGTGAAATTCTAAATAGATTTTAACTATTTAATTTTTTCAGAGGCAATCATGGTAAATAAATATTTACAAATTTATATTTCTTAAACTAAACTTTAATAATTAAATAAATTATTTTGCTTTTGTTTTAAGCTATTTATATTTAAATTGAAAAAAAATAGCTCGATAAAATATCAGATCACCTTTGAACTTTTATATGCCAAATTTATTACCTAAAAAATCGATTAAGTTATCAATTATTACTATTTTGCTGATCAGAATTTTCAGTTTAAAACTCTATAACTACAATTAAAACTTGTATCTAATCTAGAATAGTAAATAATGATATGATATATATTAAAATAAAATTAAAATAAAATAAAAAAAGATTATTTTAATGTTTAAATCAGTTATTATATTTATTAATTATAAAATATATGCGATATTTCAAGGAATAAAATTAACAATTTACTAATATCTAGAAGGTACTTTTACCATTTCACAAATTATTATATAAATTATCAAATCAAGGAATGAGTTTCTTAGTTATTAGGCTTAATTTTCAAATATATTTACAATCGAAAAATTATAATTATTAAATTTTGTAAAAAATATAGTGAAATAACATAAGAATATTAAAGATAAACTATCATGTGAAATAAATAAATCTAGAAGTCATTTTAATTTAAATAAATTGGACAATTTTATTTTTCTAAATCTAAATTTCAAAGAGGTCCTTTTAATTTTATCATAATCTACATATCAATTTCATACACACAAAAGTATAAATAAATTAATTTTAATTACAGTATTAGGATAATTCAATAAATTTAATTTGAAGTTAAAACTCTGATGAAAAATATATATTTGAATGAATAAATCAATGATTATAATTTCATAAAACTCCATCATAAAAAAAGATTATTATCTATTTCATAATTATCATATCCAAATTATTATTATAGTGTAGAATTTAATAGATTATCGTCATTAAGAACAATAGAAATTAATTAATTTATAATTATTTTTCGCTAAAAGGGAAAACATGACGAGTTTATTCTGCTTCTGCGCTGTCAATACTATTAAGAAAACTAATATTGAAGAAATGATTCAGTAAAACTCGATCGGTAAGTCTAGTGGCAGTGCATATAATCCCCATTTCCGAAAATAGGACACAAATAATTTAAATTAAACAAAATAAATAAGATTTAGAGTTGTTTTATAGCTTAATCTATTTTCCTAATTTCATTTATTTTAGAATTCTCAACTTGATTCTCTTATTGGAGTTTCTACTAATAACTACAACAACGTTTAGGATTTGTTTTTATATTTGTGTATTTCGTAAAATAAATGAACTCACTAAATATAAAAATTCTTCAGTATATTATATTTTTATAAAAATTAAATTTTGATTTAGTATTTAAGACGAACTGTTTTTTATTTTTTAAAAAAAAAACTGAATTAAATTCATGATAAAAAAATTGATTATTGGAGTATAAATTAAGCAACTAAATTATTTTCTTATTGCCAACTCCATGATTGATAGTTTCTTAGATTAATGTTTACCCTCTTCTTTACTCTCTATTTTTTATTGTATCCCTTCGAGTAATTGTTAAATCTAAGTTTTTAATATAAAAATACCGAAAATTGCAATATATTTTAATAGGAATTATCTTTATTTTAAAATACTATGTAATCAACTTTTTTATACTAAATTCACGAAATTTTCATCTAATTTATTTAAACTTATTAATCCACAAGTTGAAGATTTTATGGCAACGATATAATCATTTTTTTACAATTAAATAAACAATTCAGTTCTAATAATGGCAGATAAATATTTTTATTACAAAAATTAACATTTATGATTTAGAATATGGTTGCTATTTTTTCTCTATCTATTTTATTTGAAGATTATTAGTTTAAATTATTTACTTTATAAACTATAACATGAAACTACAATATAACTAACTGCATTTTTAAATTCTGAGTGAAGAAAAGATAAAAAAATTATATTTAAAGGTGGATTTTAAAATAACAATCATCTTAAATGTAATGAAAATTCATATATTAAGGAGCAAATAAGATGTTTATGTAGAATAAATTCAAAGGTCTACTAAAATAAGTATAATTAAATTACTGATGTTTATTTAAATATTTATAAAATCATTTAGATTTTATAGAATTAAAGAGATGGATAAAGATAAGAATCTGTGATCAATAACTTAAGGACCTTTCAAAATTTAATTTCATTCACAATTCGATTGATCAAACATTAATAAATAAGCTTTGAATAAAAAACATTTCTAATTTTTCCTAATTTTATATATCTATTTATTTATAATAATCAGTTATTTGAAAAGAGAAAATTATAATTCGATTTAATTCAGATTGTAATAGTCGGTCTAAAAATTAAAATTCAAAATTATTTTTCTAAAACTCAAAAGATGCAATATTTAATATTTAAATACTAATATCAGAAGATTATATTTTAAATAAATTAATTTTCTAACATTTCATTTTTAATGCCAGTCCATGCCAGATTACTCTCATAAAAAAATAAATATAATGTAAATTAATGTAAATATAAAAATATTAAAGACTCTTATTGCAAAAGTGAAAAAATAATAATTTCCTTATCTAAATGTCATTATTGATAAAAAATAAATTTGAATATTTTATCGATATTAAGAGGCGAATACAATTAGTAAATTGGAATTTTAAAATACAAATACAAATATCTATTACTGTCATTACAACTGGATGATTATTTTGAAATTGCATCTTCCTATCAATTATAGCTGAGAATTTAATAAAAAAAGAGAATTAAATTAGATATTAAATTAAAATGGAATAAATGAGTGACAGTTGAAGTATGTCCAATTTAAATAATTATTACACCATTCGATTAAGCATTAAATTCTAAGAATTTTTTATCCTTGCAACTTTTGTGTTGGAGTTCTCAGTCCAGAGTTATGAGCGACACAAGTTTTTGAATTTTGGAAATTTGAATATAAATGATTTGCGCTCACCTTATCTCACGATTGAGAGGTGCTACGAAGATGACTAAAGAAGAAACTCGCATTAATTTTTTATTGTATATCGAACAAGATACAGATCAGGAGGTGAATCAGCGATTTCGATGTCAACTCCCACGAAGTTGCAACCTCCATTTATTATTTTGATCAATCACCGATTTAATTAAAATTCCTACTATAGTAATATTCGTTCTGATTCACCATTTTTTTCTTAATTCTCCTTTGAATTCTAATCCCTTTTATGTCCAAACTTAGCCCCAAAAAGTTATTTCGAAATTCTGAATTATGTTTGGCTCTTACTTACGATTAAATTTGGCTTGGATTATTCCATCTCTTTGCTTTAAGTTTAAGATTTTGGATTAAATACTTTCAGATCTAAGAAATGATTGACAGGCTTCTCTCTCTCTCTCTTGAATTATGCATTTCTAAATATAACTATATTAGCCATTGAAAATTACTTTTTTATTTTAAAATCTTAGCTAACTTCAAAATAAGGCTCATAATTATTTTTAGAGAATAAAGGTTTACTTACTCTAATTATCTTTAATCATTTTCTTGATATTTGGGTATATTTTATCCCATTAGTTGTAGATTATATCTTTTTTTATTTTTTTATTTAAAAGTATGAAATTACTTACTAAAATTATCAATTAAATTATTGTTTACTATTATCATTATAAATTTGTATTTACTACGATTATTTTTTCAAAAATAATTTATAAAGCTGTAATTTTAAATATTTTGATAGACTCTCTTCCTCTCGGTCTTACATATAGATTATGAATGAGCTATTTTATAATTAAATAAGCATTTTTAAATTCCTAATGTTGTTGTAGGAATAAAATAAAAATTATCAAAAAAAATAATTCCTGTCGAAATTTATACCAGAACTTTAATCCAAATTAAAAATGGAGGAGTAAAAATTCTTAATATCTATGATCTCTTAAGAGAAATAATTTATTTTTAAAAACATAGAGTTGCTTATTCAAACTTAAATATTCAATTAAATTTTATTTAAAATCAGATTTAAATCATTTTTATCTATCTTCTATCATTAATATATAAAATCAATAAAATGCAACAACCTTAAAGAATATAATCTCTATTCTTAACTTGATGTATTTTTAATCAGGAACTTTTCTCATCCTATGAGCTTTAAGCTTTAAGAATATATTTTTATAATATATAAAGTTAAGAGAAGATTTAAATATTTGATTATAATTTTTTTTCTCATAATATCAAATTAATTTATTTTTTAATTTATTGATACTTTCTAAATGGTAATTTTTTATTTTCTCGACAAAATAATAATACTTTAAGTTTTTATGTAAAAAACAAATTTGTTTTGCTTTTAATTAAAATGAGCGATATAATTCACTTAAGATACAAGTAGACAGTGTGCTCTGCGATAATGAAATCAAAGATATAATACTAATCTAATTTAAATAGCAATGTTTTATTTTAAAAAATATTTATATAATTAATTAATCCAATATAATTTAAAACTTTTCCAATTTTATATTAATCATGATTTTTCATAAAAATAAATGAAACTATACTTATTCTCTTTAGTGTTCTGAGTACATTCTTATAACTGCATTCCTGATACTGAGTTCATTTGTGGAGAAATTAAGCTTTCAATTAATGCCAGCTTGCTGAATACGAGTTGCCTTCTTTGGTTCTCTATAGACATAGACTGTTTACTTGGTCCATTGAAATTGATATGTCATAATTATTTAATAACTGGCATATGATCAACTTCAGCAGCATGCAAAATTAGTTTACATTTTAACTATCTCCTAATTTTACATTATGAAATAATTTATTTTATTTTTTTTTATTTATATAAAATTAATAACCTATTATAAATCTTTTATTTAATTTACTCATTAGAATAAAAACTAAATTATTTGGAATAAAGTCTGTAAAATGGTCTCATCAATTTGCTAGAATATATTAGACCTACGATATATTGCTTAAAATTATAAATAAAAATAAATTTAATTTATTATTAGAGCTATTTTTAATATTTATTTATTAATTTTATCTTATTTTTCATTTTCAAAAAAAGTATTTGATAAATAGCTTAAGTTTTAATTTTGTTTAATCTTAAATATAAATGGAGCTCCCTTTCTAATTAAACTTACTAATTAAAGAGAGTAAATTGTTTTCTGAAATAAATTCATAAAATAAAAAAATAAAAAGTAACTTAAATAAAAACTTATGCTGCATTAATGCTGGTAAATTCATTAGGAATTAAAAATAGCAAAGTCATAAGGTCTTAAATGCCTATCTATAATGACATACTAATTTATTAACACCTATTTTATATGAAACAATTTCTTTAAATTTTAATTAAAATAAAATTTAATTCTCCTTTAATTATCAACTAATTTTGAAAATTTGTAAAATAAAATATCATTTAAAGATAGAAGATCTATCTATACTTTTTTTATCAACTCTTTTTCTTATTTATCAATTTAACTGAATGAATTTTTATTGATTACTTTGAAATCTCAATTAAAAGAATATGCAATTTAATGTCAAAAAATGAATATTTAAATGTTAGATTAACCATGCTTTTTAATAAAAAAGAATCCAAGAATTTTTTATTTGTTTTGTATGCAAGAATGGGACAACAAAAAGAGTAATTTCCCTTATTTTAATATGATGAATAGAATTAGGTGATCTCAAAAAATATATTAACTTAGAAAGTTATTTAAATCATAATTTTATCTGATAATTAATCAATTGCATAATTAAAACTCAGATTTTTCACACAAAATAATGGGTTTCAAAATATCCTTATGGTAATCGTATCAGCTTACTTTGAGGAATAGCTTCTTCTGATTTATCTTTTTCGGATTGAGAAATTAAAAGATTTTCTTGTAGTCACAAAGATCAATGGTAAGCTTATTATGTTTAATAAATCATAGAGAAGAAGATGACAGACTTCTGATAATTTCTTCTATAAAATGCTTCAAAATTAAAATAGCATACTGAAATAAAGAATCCAAAGACCTCAAGTTACAAATTAGATCCTAAGTTCTTTGAAGACATGCACTGAAATAAAAATCTTGTGTGTAAATACTTGCCACTTACCATATTCTTCGTGCTTGTTCTTTTATTGAATCAAAATTTGTGCGATCATCTAATTATATTCATCCTATAATTGCAAAATATTTTTTATATAGGATTTATTTATTTTGATTTTTACCCATTATAATTATAATATAGTATGCTTTTTTAATTTGATAAATAATTGAATATTTATAATTTTTTTTATTAAAATTCTTTTATTATTCTAGAGATTAACTCCCATGAAATATCTAGAAGGACTTATACTAATTAAATAAGGATAGCATGTGCATGGAGTTATGGAGAGATATTCTGGCTGAATTCAAGTATAATAAGAATTTTGCAGGAAATAAACCCCACCTTTTTATATATTGGGCTCCATAATCAAACTTTCACTTCGCTCTACTCAAATGAACATAAATTTACTTTTTTGCTTCTAAAAGTTAATAATAACCTTAGTGATAAGTTAATAAAAATCATCAATTATTAATGTAGAGTTAAAGATTACGAAAAAACTCTTGAAGGTAAAATTACTGATGAAAAACTACTCAGAACATCTAGATTTAAGTGTAAGTACTGAAGTCAGATTCAGGTGGTAAAACCCATTAAAAACAAAAAACATGAGCGGTTATTATAATTATTGTAAAAATTATGCATCTATAGGTTCCTACGAAAGCCAGACATCATGACAAAGATGAATTAGCCTCTTCTTTTCCTTTCCTTATTTAAGTATTTAATCATAAATTTCAAATTAAAAAATAAGAGAAAGACATATTTCTTAATAATCATCTTAGTCTAAATAAACTTTTGTAGCTAAGTTCCTCTTCTTATTACAGAAACTTTAAGATAATGTTTGTCATAATTTCAAGATATTAAAATTAAGTTGCTACTTTGAGGTAATAAATTAATAAATAATTACAAATTAAAGCTCTATAATTATTATTATTTTCTTAAATATCTAATCAAATTATATAATATTTTTTCAAACAAATGCATGATGATCATATATAAATTGAAAATAATTTTTTAAAAAATGAAATAAATAAATAAATATATAAATATATAAATATATAAATACAAATGATTATTTAAGTATTGATCAAATCATATTTATTTTATTATTTTTAACAATATTTTTAAAGATAAGAAAACATATTCAGGAACTTTCACTAGAAAAATCTATTATTCCATAATCGGTAGACTAAACAAAATTTTAAAAATCAGTTATGATCAAAATTATTCTTACTTCTTTGTAAAATATTCATAACTTTTTGCCAAAATACTACATATTATCTAATGATATGAATATAGGAATTGTATTTTACTCTTATATTAGAATTCTATATCTTGAAATATAATTATCTACATTAATATTTTTTTTAAATCTTAAAAATTTTGAGATACTGAAAATATTAATTTAAGAAGAGTAAGTTCTTATATAAAAATTCTTTTTATACAAGCTTAATTTATTAGCTTTTTAAGAATTGACTGTTTACTCTATTAATTTGATATATTAATATGAAATGAACTAATTTTAGAGAAAAGATTTGAAGATTTATAATTAAAAAATAAAATAAAGATTTGTAGTCACCAAATTTGAAATAGAAAATTAATACCTCTCTTGCATATAATAAAATAATCCCTCTTAAAATGCTCTTGTTATTGAAAATTTAATTGAAATAATTTATCAATATTCAAATTTCTTCGTGAATGTTAACAATTATTTAATTATAAAAAATGATATAATCTCCAAGCCTTCTCGGATTCGCATTACTGACAGTTTATTTTATAGAGCAGAATTTAATATTAAATTCATATTAGAATTAATTCTTATTATTTAATAAACTTAACTATTTTTGAGTTTATCTCATAATTGAAACATTTGTCGAAAATAGCAAAAATAGATATAAAAAGAAATAAGGAATCTCAAATTATGAAATTAAACTTATATGGTTAATATTTAAAATTGAAATTAAGAAAATAAATAGAAAAATCAATTTTAGAAATAATCATGAATTAGACTGTATTTTCAAAAACAATAGATTTCTTTCATTCTAGACTTTTTTTATTTTAGAAAATTATCATTTTATTTGGTATAATGAAGGTGTCTACTAAATTCAAATAATTTTAGAGAGAAATAAATCTTAAATTTTTTTAATTAATTTACTTTTAAGCTCTTATTTGAATAAGATATTTGGAAAAAACATTTAAAGGAATAAAAAATATTTCATTTTTTAATATTTAATTCTTACTGTAATTAAAATTTGAATTATTTGATCTTTTTCCTATCAATCAATTTCAAATAACTTAACAACAAATAATTTATTATTGCTAATCTCAAGTCACAATTAATATTTAAAGAAGTATTAAATTATAAATATATTAAATTTTTAGCTAAAAGTATAAAAAATACATGTTAGGACCTTTTAGAATTTAATTCTTTATTTATTACAGATAATCAAGGGATTTAAAGAGAATTAATTTGTTTCTATAAAAGATACAATAAAATCGTATAAACTTTATTATCAATTTATTAATTTGATTAAAAATAAAACTATAAAAATTGAAAAGGAAATAGCTATATTTTTATCAAGATGTCTTTTTAAATACCTGTTCCTTATATTTTTACTGAATAAATTATTTATTCCATTTAACGCGCCTGGCTGGAATTATGAAATGAAATCATTTCTAAAACAAATCCTTTGATCGATACAGTTGTTTTCGAATATAAAATTATATTAATTTATAAAATAAAAATAAAAATTTCTATAAGTGCTCTTTTTATACTTGCTTTATTATTTTTTTTGCATTTATGAAATTATATTATCATATTTTCCTTTAAAAAATTAAAATAATTTTTTTTTAAATTTTATGTTTAAATATAAACACATATTTTTGACTTTTTTATTATAATTGAATTCTTTTTTTGAATAATAATAAAAATAATAAATAGAAATGCTGAATATAAAAAATTTATTGGCCGCTCTTATTCATCTTGTTTGACATTTAATAAGAATGAGTGTATTTTAATTAAACTAACTGTTTTAAAGATGGCAGATTAGTTCTGGGAATAAAATAAAAATAAAAATTAAATATCCTAGAAACTAACTTATATAAAATTAAATAAAGAGTAATTCATCCCGAATTAAATTGCGAAGTTATAACTTCTTTAGCATCTATTCTCTATCTATGAGTTAAAAAGTATTTAACAAAAGTCACTTATTAAAATTTAAATGATTCACGTAATTATATTTAATAGCAGAAATAATTAATTATTTACTAAAGTGCTAAAAAAAAACTACGTTAAAAGATAGAAGTTCTTTTTAAAATGTCTTCACTTATTCTGATTTATTATTTTGAATTTGATTTTTTTCTCATATGAGATCAAAGTAAAGTTTGCAAAATAAATTATTAAAAGTAAGAAAATTTAAATGTTATTTTAATCTTATTATTTTTATAATTTTATTTCTTTTATTTTTTTTTTAATTTTAGATGTTTCTAAGCCACTTTTTGATCGTCAATAATTTTACTTTATCTTCTTTTAATTATAAAATATTTTTTGTCTTAAACTTAGTTATCTTAGAATATCAACCTAAGATTCTAGAAGGCAGTATGCTTTTTCTTGAGATAATTTTATAAGTATTTTTTTTTAAAAACGTAATAACAATGTTTGTATTATTAAGTGACTTCTTTGTCTAAATTTTTTAGTATAATTTTTATATAAATCAATTAATCCAATATAATTTTGGAGAAAAAAATCTATATTAAATTAAAATTAATTCAGGTTTGGTTTTAAAACAAATTAAAGAGTATAAAATTATAATCAAATATTATAACTTTAAAATTCATTTTAGTAGAAGTGAGATTTAGGATTTAAGTGTGGTATATATTTGATAATGCAGTATATAATTATAAATATTATGTATGAGCCTTTATCAGGGTAGAGAATTGTATTTTGTTTAAAAATTACTAGCTATGCAACTTTAATGGTACCGAAAAAAATAATCAATCGAATCAAATGTAGAACTTTTTTTAATAATTTATAAATATGACATTCATCAAGCGTCATATTAAAATTTGGCATAATTTAGCTGAAAATCATTTAATCCTTTTTAGGGAGCCTCTTCCTCGAAAGTAAAATTTTATAATGGATCAGAAGTAAGAATAAATATGTTTATTGTTTGACTTTCGATAATAAATATGATTTTTTTCAGCGAAAGAGGCCTGTTCGAACATCTAAGGCTTCAAAATTTAATCCTAATTCAGTCATTTAGAGGTCAACTGCACTTAAATAAAATCTATATTTTAAGCTAATTTTTCAGTATTGTATCATTAACTTAAATTGCAAGTTTTAAATAGTGCAACATTTTTTAATATAAAGTGCTTTAGCTATAAGCCCAAAAATATAAAGCTGAAAAATTGCAGGATTGTCCCCTTAATCATTAAATAAATTTTGGTTATATAAAAATGTTGCACTTTTTAAAAATAGTACTTTAAATTCATTCTACAATAGCTAAAAATTAGCTTAAAATATAGATTTTATTTAGGTGCAGCTGACCTCTACTCACTTAATTAGGATTAATATTTGAAACCTTAGATGTTCAAATAGGCCTCTATAACTGGAAGAATCAGACTTAGGAGCGAAAAATGATCCTATAAACATACTTTTTTCCAGTAACATTTATTCATTATAAAATTTTACTGTCGAGTAGAGGGCTCTTCTTTTTGTGTGAATAAATTTACTTTATTTTACATAAAATTCTCATCTATAATGTAAATAAATTAAATCACAAATTTGAAACTAAAGAGATTAGCATAATAAAATTTTTATAAATTATATCTTTACTAATGGGACAATTATAATTCAATTTATAAATTCTTTTAAATATTCTCAATTGATAAGGCCAGCACCAATCATTTTAAATTAAAATTTAAATTTCTTGTTATTGGTAGATATTAAAACATTCTTCCAAATTAATATTAATATTTTCTTTCATAAATATCTTATTGATATTTTTTATAACATAATAGATGTTGAAGTTAGATACGAAGATTACTATACTTTATGACTCCAAATATTTCATTGCTTAATTTATATAAAAAGCTATGAAGCATATTTTATATTGAAATCTTCCTAAGTATAAAAAATATAACTTTTAACATGAATGAGAAAAAAAATTATAAATTAAACTTATAATTTACCATGGAAGTAATTTAGCTGAAACTTATATTCGAACTACCCTCTCTTTAAATAAAACATATATTAAATTCAATTAACTTTAGAAGTACTGGAAAAGGAATGTAGGAATTTCATTCATAAAGCTAATTGGCAATGGATAAATTTATAAAAGAATAAAAACAAATTAATTTTTAATAATACAATTGAATATTTCTTTAATTATTTAGTAATTTATTATGGATACACTCTATGACTAATGAACTATGGAAAAGGAAGAATTAAATTGAAATTTTTATTTGGCTAGCAAGAAGATCATTAAATTTTAAATATTTTATTAAGAAGAATTAGTATAAAAAAATTTTATTGATTAAAGTGATCATTTTTTTTAAATTGAGTAAATTTATGAGCTTTATATTTTAAAAACCCAAGAATCAAAAAATATTTCGATTCTTAAATTAGATAATTTATTTTTCATTTACTCAGTTTGAGAGTATTAAATAATTGTTATGTGGTTTATTAGCTATTTCTTAAAATAAAATTAATTACTTAAATTATCTTAATATATTTTGAGTGCTTTAATTAAACAATGTATAAGTTTTGCAAAACATTTCTGAGAAATTTAAATCCTTTTTCATTTATGAGAAATAAAAAATAAAAAATTTATAGATTAGCATTGAAAGGATTCTTTAATAAGTCTGAATAAATATTTATAATAAATTCATATTTGGCGATAAGATTCCTATAATTATTTTTTAACTTCTTATATATTATCTTTTTCTTTAACTCTATGATGTCTATATAATTAGAAGTCTTTAAATTCCTTATTATATATTTAATTAAATAATTTTAATATAAAATGAGCATCAATTATAAATCTTGAATAAGAATTTATACTTTTCAATAGATTTATTATTTAAATTTAATATTTTATAATGCGAAAGAAGCTACAGACATTTTAATAATACTGATTTAATTTTTGTATTTAATAATTAATGTTTAATAAAAGTAATCAGGAGTGTCAAATACATTTAGAATGGAGAGAGTGTAATTAACAAGATTTAGTGGCTTTATTTATGTTTTACATAATATTATTCTGCTATTGGCTGATCATAAATTACAAATAAATTATATGTTAATAATTAAACTTTAATGAAGATTATCTAATAATTTTAAAGAATTTATTGGAGCTTATTTTTAAACACAATATAATCATTAATTTATAAGTATAGGATGAATACGAATGGAAAATCATCAATAAAAAAAAGATCTTAAAATAACCCCTGGTTCCTAATTTATTTTTCTATTATCTGATTATTTTTACTTTTCTTCTGTTTTAATTATAAGAAGGAAGAATTTTAACTAATCTCTATGACGAATAATTAACTATTACTTTATGAATCTATCTGATTTTCATTTCCTTTTTTATTCTTATTTTTTTTGTGATATAGGATAGAATTTTTTAAATACGTAAATTAATTTGCAAATACAACTAAAAACAATGGAAGGCAGTAGACAGTATTCTTTTTAAGAATTGCGAAAGAAATTTGAATTCCTTAAGATTTTGTTTTTTTAAATTTGCGAGTTCTTATAGATGTTGGAAAATTTAGGTTGGATAACCAAATTTATTTAGTTAGATCTTTCCTAGTTGCTAGTAGAAACCTAAATAATAGTGTGAGAATGGAGAAATTAAAAAATAAGAATGAGAAAAACAGAATTAAGCTTAGAAATATCTCTTATTCTAAATAATTTTTCTTATTTAATTTAATTTGTGACCTATTTTGAGAAATGGGGATTGCATGCATGATGATTCGACTTACCGATTGTGTTTTCAGAATTTTCTCTTAAAACATTGTGAATTTAGTACCTTTGTGAGCGCAGAAAAAGGAAGGAATATTAGGTAGTGCTTTCCATTTTAGCGAAAAATATTTATAAAATGAATTAATTTAATTTGCTATTTATGGCGATCATCTATTAAATTCTGCAGTATATCTGATCTCTTGATGATTTATTATTATGGAGGGATTTCGAGATGGTTCTTGATACAAGATCAAATTATTTCAAAATTGCTTAATCAATTCAAATTTTGAAATAGAGAAATTCGAACCTCCAATTTATAAATTAATATTCCTTACCCTTCCCATTAGACCACCCGGACTCCTTCAATAACCTTCTTCAGCCCTTTACTCCAGTTTTTTGTTAGTATTTATTCTATAATGTAAAAACTTAACAGTAAATTCAAAGATTTAATAAGACACTCGATCCTGATTTAAATAAAAGGGAAAATATTCTGAAATTTAATATAACGAAAGCATTACTAAAAGAAAAAAATTAATTTTTGAAATTCCTTATTTATTTAAAAATCAACTTAATAGATTTAGATTGTTTTTTATTTGTAGTTTTAATAGAACTTAATTTAATTTAATGATTGCTTAATAAAATATATAATTATTCGTGAGATATTTAAACACAATTTTAAAGCTTGCTTTTTAATAATCAATAAAAGGGATTATCAATTTAATAATCTCGCAACAATATTGATAAAATAGGAATGACGAAAAAGATTTTACATGCAATATATAGTCTTAATTCTTAATTAATTGTAAATAACTCCAAAATTTTGTATTTTTCATTAGAAATTTTTAGATGAATAAACTATCTTTTCTATGCTATTTACTGATTAATTTTATAATTCAAAGATATATAATAAATTACAAGCAATATGAGCTAATAAATATCTATTTTTATTTAACTTTGATTTATTTTTCATATTAATCTTCATTTAATTTTGTTAAAATGTTAACTAATCTTTTACTCTTCTATTAGATATTATATTAAAGAAAAAATATAGAGTTTATTTTTTTGAATTATCAAAAAATAAATTAATAAGGCAGGCTACATCAAGAGAAAAGAATAATAATTTTTAAATAATTAATTATTTTAATGGAGCCCTTTAAATGATTTCTTTTACGTTGAGTGTGCTTAAATCTTAATGAGCCAAAATTAAAAGTATGTAATCATTTAGAATGAATAAATTTCTTAATGAATTTTTATAAATATTAAATTTAATATTGGAAACATGGTTATTTGAACATAAAAATAAATGGCACTACTTAGACACATTCTGTAAAATGAATGTGAAATTATGGAGAGGCCCCTACAACGCACTTGCAGTCTAGATTCGCTCTAACTTTATCTAAACTACACATCGGGCATAGCCCAGAAAAATAAAAATAATTATAATTTTCCTCTTGTCATCTCTATTTTAGAATTATTTTTATTGTCTATTTTTTAATTTTTTAAATTTATAATAATTAATATAAATACAAAAATAAATTGTATAAATACAATAAAAATAGACGAAATGACTAATTATAATGAATATAATATTATTATAAATATATCTTTACTCGTCATATAATTATTAGAATGAATGATAAAGACTTCCTTTCGTTTGATGAATTTATTTATATTTATTTTCAAATCTTATTTAATTTTGAAAATTATTTTTTATAAACTAAATTTTTTTATTAATCTTACAAACTCTAGTTATAGAGAAAGCAGTTATAATTTTTATATGAAACCGAGTATATTTTTAACTTTAAATTATAATATTTTTCTTTTGTGACTGACTAAATTCCGAAATATATCTTATTGAAATTCTTTTTTGAATTTTTGATGGAATCTTTTATAATTTTGTAGTTAAATATTGTTGGGAATAAATAAAGCAACAGCTTTATTTAGCTGATACACTATAGCAAATTATTTTATATTACTTTTTGGATCAAACTTAAGACGAGGGTGATTTAAGAGTATTATGGATGACAATTTGTAAAGTTATTATCTATTAATTTTCTTTTTAAAGTTTCAAATATAAGGAAGATATACGATTTAATATAATGATTAAATTTCTCGAATAGAGAATGCAATAAAACAAATAAAATTAAAAACTATCTTTAGAATATTATTAAATCATCAAAAAATTTTATTAAAAATAAAATAAATCAGTGATTTCATAATTTTAGATCAGTTTCTGGCTTTCATAATAATTTTGTTGTAAAGATTAAATATTATATATGGAATGTGGATTTAATATTGAACTCCGTATATTTAATACGTCGAATTTATAATATATAGACTGCATTTATAAGAAATTTAAAAATAAATTAGAAATTATATTTTAAATAAAGTAATTAAATTATATCATAATAACAATTTCTAATAAAATTTTTTGTAATGATTTGCATAAAATAAAAGAGCCTTATTAAACAATAAAATCTTATTGAGTTAAAAAATAAAACTATATAAATTTTAAATCTTATGTGTATTTCATTTATACTCTTTTCTTAAATTAATTTATAATACATCAAATCAAATTCGAAATTATTATCTAGCCGCAATGAGTATTTAAACATCATATGATAGGACTTAAATTATTATTATTTATAAAACAGTTTTATAATAAAATTCTTGGAGATACTTTAAGACATTCGAAATATTTAATAAGTATATAATGTCTTGGGAAAATAAAAGAATATTGTATAAAAATTCTATTAAATAACATAGAGGCGGTCATTGACTAAACTATCTCCAAATTCTCGGACCTTAAGAGCCAATATTATTTAATAAGAAGTAGTAAAAGATAATCGAAGAATTATTCATTGATAAATAGCCTTTTGATATATTATAAAAAAGAAAAATAAATGTTTTGTTCGTTTATAGGTCTCATCTCTTCTTGAGAAAATATGCTTAAAGATCTGTTGAGACTCCTCACTTTATATACTATTCTATTGAGTCGTAAATGTCTTTTCGAACTGATTTCATAGCCTTCATAATCCACACCTCACTTTTAGTGAATAAATCCAAGAAATTGAAATAAAAATGAAAAATTTATGCGTACTGTACTAAATAGCGATCTTTTGTATTTTTAATTGATTTATTCCACTTTATGAATAAATGTTGCTTGATTGTAATGACACTAATCTTATATTAAATTACTAATATTTTATATGTTGTTGTTATAGTATATTTATTTTATAACCATCTTATTATCTTTAGATTTTTGTAGTTTTATATAATTGATAAATTCAGAACAATTTAAGAGTCAAATTTTTTGAATTAATTTTTAATTTCATATAATTTAACCAAAATTATTATCAAATGGAGCTAGAAATATAAATATATGAAATTTATTTTTTAGCTATGAGAATAGCTTTTGGAGCTATAAATTAATTTTATAATTAATTATGAAAGCAAATAATGTTGAATTGAATGATAATATTTTCATATTCCAGATATTAAAATGACTTAAAATAATAAATTTATAATATGATTATTTGTTAAGAAACCAATTTTATCAAATATTAACATAATAAAGGTATAAATGGCATAAAATATTAAAAGAAAAACAAAATATTATTTCATTAATTTTTATTCAAAAATAACTGCAAAAAATAGACTTTTACTCATTACGAATTGGAATACAAATCTAATAAAGATTTATATATTTTAAATAAATAAATCAGTACTTTATGTTCGAGAATTATTGATTTAATAAATTTTGCTTCTATTGATATAACAAATCATTTATTCATATTTTACTATAGATAATTGTCAAAAAATTATTTATTCTTTAACTTAAAGATAATGAATTATTATAAAAATTTGATAGATTTTTTTTTATTTCTTTGAAATAAGTCTTTACTAGGGTAGTGGCTGAAATTAAAAATAATATATATAATTGTGCTTAAATTTTGACAAGCATTGATAACTTTGTTTATTTAAACATTATAAGTTTCTTTTACTAAATTATAATTTTAAAAGACTTCTGATAAATCTTTCTCTGTTTTTAAAATTTATAATCTTTTTATTTCAACTTTGATATCCTCATTTAAGAAACACAGACGTATCTGCATTTAGTTGATATACTTATATTACTAGTTTAAAGTTTATACTTTAATTAATTATAAAAGTATTGGCTAATATTTGTATCTTCTTTAAACTCTAATTATGGATTAAATCGATATTTAAATCAAGGTATATATATATATATATATTAGTTTTTAGATTTTTTTTGTTGAAAAATGAATGATTAATCTATAATAGAAGTAGTCTTAAGAAATAAAATTGTGAAATATTTTCTCAAGTTTTTTACCATGGAAATTATTTTAATTTCAGGTTGCTGAATTCAAGTAGTCATTGAACATCAATTAAATTAATAAATAAATATTGATTTAATTAAGAGCAGGCTTGTTTTAAAATAAAAAATAAGAATTATTACTTTCGATTTAGATAAGAATCCTCTTATGAATAAATAAAATAAATAATCTTCATTATTTTTTATTTAAATATTGTATTTAAAGTTCTATTGAAAGTACCTCTTGATCCATTTTTTAAAAATATTACTCTATAAGCTAAATACAATTTTTTCCTTCTTATTTTAGCGAATAAATTAATTTAATAATTTTTTCTCTTATTGCTTTCTTCTCTGCTAGCATTGTAAACATTTGAATAATTTTAAACAGTAAATTAAAATTCATTAACTTTTACTTTTTTACTTAATATTTATTTTGATGATTTCTATTGCAAATTTCCTCCATTCTCCATAAATTTTAAAATTTTAATGCCTTTCATAAGTTAAGAAACTAAAATTAAATAAAGACTATTATTTTTTTATTGGTTAAGGAAATTAGAGAAATTTTAATTATTAAAGCATTCTTTTTTAAAATTTGATTTAATGACATAAATTAATGTATTTAATTTTATAATTGAGTGAGCTAGCTGACTTACCTTTGCTTAATTAATAATTTAATATGTTTAAATTAGATAATGATTGATTAAATATAAAAAGTTATCTGATTTTAAAGAAAAAATACTCTGATATTATCAGTTCAGCCCCGATTTTTCAAAAACTTTTCAGTCTCCTTCTGTAAGGCCTGGACGAACGAGGACCAAGCACTCGTCATCTGTGCTAAAACTTGGTACTGTAAGAGCTCCTTTTCGGCAGAGTATTGCTACAAAAATGTAAAAAAGGTAATTTTACTTTATTAAATCCCACAATTTTAGGGAAATTTATGGACTGCAACATGCCAAACATGGATGGATTTGAAGCTACTTCTCTAAAGTTCAGTAAAAATACTAAAAACAGTGGCTACTTACTGGAAAAGCTGGCTTCCTAGCCAGTAGTCAAAAATCGGGGCTGAAAGTATAATATTTATAGCTCTTAATACCTAATTAATCACTCATCAGAATCAGATTACTCTTCCCAAATATTTGCATTTTTTAATTAATATTTTAATATCAATAATTCCCTTTAATGACACGAATATAAAAAATTGAAATATTTAAATTTATAATTTAGCATGACATTCATTGTTTTAGTTTAATTTATAATTATATACAAAGTAATAAGTATTTCTTTTTGTTAAAGATATAATATATTTGTAAGATAATCCAAATATGATTCATAAAAATCATTTTGATATTTTAAAATATTTTTGAAGAAAAATTAAAAGATATCAAATATAGAAGTATTATTACTTAGCTTATCTAAATAATTAAATTGCTTCTATATTTCTCTAACCCTTTCAAATGGTAGTCTCCTGATTCCATTATTAATTGTTAATTAATAAACTTCAAAATTTTAAAGAATTAAAGCAGTATGCTATAAAGTATTTACTAATATTAAAGAATGAGTTAAACCTCTTAAGGAAAAGTTAGTAGTATATCATAAATATAAATTATTGTGAAAATCAATGTATGAATCAAAAATAAAATACAATACTCCGAACATTTCCACCTATTGTCAATAGAGAGACAATAAAGCGAAATATTCGATTATATATTCTTACTATATACAATAGGCGTACAAGAAGCTCTCCAGGTGTCCATTAGTTATCTCTTCATTTAATATTCGAGATATTCGGTCAACCCTCCTTAAAATAGCATGCCTTACTTTAAACTGCATTATCATTTTCTCCGTTTAAAGGATTCTCACGCGTCCTCACTGTTTCAGTTGAAGCGTGCTTGATTTTATGAAGGTCCATAGTATTATTATTGGAGGTAGGAGCTTTTCAATTTCCAAATTTTTGGCTCCAAAATTTTGGACATTTGGGAAAGTCTAATTTAATTGCCTTCAAAGTTCAACAAATAAATAGCATCATTGCTTTCCAAATATAATCGATCCATTAGAAAACTTAAATATCTCCAAAAATACCTGAGCCTTTAAACTTTTCCAAATACCTTTTAGGGAGAAGAATGTTCTTGTCTTCAAGATCTGATCATCGATTTCAGTTTAAGGACTTCATTCAGAACGTTCCTTCACCTAGAATGAGATTTTGAAAATCAAACAAGGATTCTCTGCTTCCTGCTTTAAAAAACCCAAAACTGTAATGTCCTCATATTATATATGATCTCTCAAGAGTTTTGAGACTTCATGAAGGGGTGAAAAGACTTCCATTTCACTAGGGTCCACAAATTGATTTATCGAAGTCTTTCATATCTTGAAAAACTTATGCTCAAAATTAAGGTGCTGCATTTACAAACTTTGGACTTGATAACAATAAGACCCTCGCTATCCTTTCTGAATGGTGAATCATTTCTACAGGACAGCTTAAGACTAAAGTGGTTGCATCTTGAACAGGCCAAACTCACCTCAAGCAGAAATACTTTCCTTGATTTCATAATGAAAGCTTTACATCGTCGCTGAACTCCGGAACGAACCAAGCCTCTGAACTGATATATTTTGGAAACTGAGTCTAGCATCCTGAGCAAGCTCAAATCGCTGAAAGATTTTATTATCCAAGATGGTGCGAGCCTCTTTCAAGTTAAGCCTCACCTATATTTTGGGCTTTGCTTATCCTCGACTTTCCAACTCAAAAATGTAAGACTTGCTCAATCTTCAGCTATTTTCCAAGGACTGTCATTCGAAAAATCACGAATGCTCCCTTTCAACTGAATGAAGCAGCGACTTCAACTAAAGTGAATAAAGCTTTCATAGTCTCTTTCCCTTCTGTGCGCTCCACATCGGCCTACACTTTCAGACATGCTACCTGATATCCTCAATGTAATTCCAATTTTCCACATCAATACTTTTCAATAAGAAAAAGGCACCGGCTCTGCCTCAGTAAGTGTTCCCCTTCCAATTAAGTTTGCTCAAATGCTTTAAACTATCCCTAAGCTCTCGAATCGAATAGTGAGCACATCTTTGAGTAATTGCATTTTATTGCCACAAAATCTCGGCGGAAGTGGGAATTGATATTCGGCGTCGCGCGCAATCAAAGATGATGCTGCTTGCTCTGAAATTTTTTCAGTTTAATTGAATGAGTCGATCAATTCCGAGACTCTCGGAGCCCCTCTGAGGAGGAATTTCACCAAACGCTCCCCACTGATATCAAGAAGCAGTCGTCACGCAGCCATGCTTCCAAATCGCTGCCTTCGCAATAATATGCTTACTTCTTTCCCGGAGTATGCAAGCCTGGTGAAAAGAAGTACGAGACAAGCTGGACAAGCTCTCAGTTCGCTTACTTGCACATGAGTAATAAGGAAATGAAGCCTTTACAAAGAATCTAACTTCGCCATCTGAGTAGAGCAAATAGGATCACTAATTAAAATGAATAAGCAAAATATTTGCTTACTTCTGCTGAACTTGAGAGCGTGATAGGGGCTTCTACTAAAAGATGTATGTCTGCTTCGCTGAAAGTCATACCTATCTTTCCAAGAGAGTATCTCTCCTACTTAATAATAAATCTCTCTCTGTGAGGCAAAACATAAGAATCTCGGTTTCCTTCACTCTAGAGCTCAGTGAGACCACCAACCACCTCATTAAATAGGTAGGATCTTTTCAAGTATAGTGAATTTAGGTAAAGCATTACAGCGTATACCATCTGAAATTGCTTATTGATTCGGATCATCGCCATTAACCCGATCCTCTACATAATAAAACCTGGGGAAGACTCTCGCAAACGGATGAGTTGTGAAGCTCAAATTAGCCGACTTCTAAATCCAGCATTATTAAAATCTGAGACTGAAGTAATGCTCCTTTTTCAAATAACTTTTTTAAGCCTGGCAACATTTGAAATGGCTGTGATAAATAATGGGGCCTCGGAAAACTTAAACTGATGAACTCATTATCAAAGTTCCTCTCATCCTTGGAAGATATTTCATACCGTATAAAGCAACTTAACCTGGCTTGCAGGTTCTCAAAGTGAAAAGCTAAATTCATTCTCAATATCCCCAGAAAAACTTTGGATCGCTCCTACATTTCAAGATAACATCAGCCAACGCCCCAGCTCTCTTTGCAACCTCATTTCTTTTCAAGGAGTGTGGATTACTCTGTGCTAGCATGCGATAATCTAGGATTTAGATTTTCCTGAAGCTACTGCTGTCACATCTATAAAATAATTTGGGTCATTTATGATTATAAAAATAATAAATTTTTAACTTACTCCTTCTCTCTTCTTTGTGATTATTAATCCTTGCAATTATAAGCTAGCCAAAGGCTGTTTGATTATAACTGAATCTTATTAGTTCTTTAAATTGTAAATGGAA
>JAJKFJ010023600.1:0-25820 GCA_027382625.1 Tetmemena sp. SeJ-2015 | reverse complement strand
CGTTTTCGCCAACCCGCCCCTTAGGCCTCCTGACCAAAATGCTCTGGGGTTTTGCAAACCAGTGCGAAAATCGGACTCAAGCGCCTTTTAAATTGACCCAAAACTCTTTTTTGAAAACCTTCGCTAAAAGTGTTGGGGGGGTCGAGTCGCCCCCCAAAAAAGGGGCTTTTTTTGGCCGGAGCCCTTTAAAATTTCCTTTTTGCAAAATGGCTTTTTCCCATAAAAAAGTTTAAACAAAAAATTTTTTTCCCCCAGAGTTTTTACACTTTCCTAGCATGGGCAGAGAGTTCTAAAAGGTAAACCCTTAGGGAAAAAAAAATGAGTTTTTTCGGGGGCCGAGAAACCCCCCGAATTTTTTTTAAAGGCCCAATTTTTTATTTTTTTTTTTTTTTTTTTTTTTGGGCAGTTGCCTTAAAAAACGACCAAAAAAACGGGCCTTTTTAAAAGTCATTCAAGTTTTTTGATGATCAGGTACCTTAAAAGTGAAAAAAATGGGTTTTCGCACCCGCTCTAGCTCCTCACCCAAATGCTCTGCGGTGAAAACCAGTGCGAAATGGACTCAGCGCCCCCCAAAATAAACCCAGATAGTTTCTTTTGAGACCTCGCTAAAAGGTTGCGGGGTCGAGTCCACCCCAAAAAAGGGCGTTTTTGGCCCCCGGGGGCCCTTTTTGAAGTCCAGGGGCAAAATGGCTTTTTCACCTAATGAGTTAAAAGAAAAAAATTTTTTTTTCCGGGAGTTTTTGACACACCCTAGAAAGAAGAGTTCCCCAAATTTGATCTACAAAATAAAAAATGGGAGTTTTTCTGGAGAGCGAATCAAACGGGGCCCATATTTGTGGCATTTTCCCTTACAAACGGGGAAAAACACCCTTTTCAAATCATTCAAGTTTTGATGATAAAGGTCCCTTTAAAAGTGAAAAAATGCTTTTTCCCGCACCCGCTCTAGCTCCCCCGCCAAGGGCCCCTGGGGTGAAAAAACCAGTGCCAAAATCGGACTCAGCCCCTAAAAAGACCCAGTTTTACCTCTGTTTGAGACCTCGCTAAAAGTGTTGCGGGCTCGAGTCGCACCCCTAAAAAGGCGTTTTTGGGACGGAGCCCTCTTCGAATCCATGTGAAAAAGGGCGTTTTCACCTAATGAGTTATAAGCAAAATTTTTTTCAAAATTTTTTGACACATCCTAGCATAGTGAGACGTTCTCAAAGCATCTGGAATGAAAATGAGTCTTTGTGGGGCGAATCAAACGACCCCATATTTTGGGAGTTCTTACCGAAAACACCCTTTTTCAAAGTCTTTCAAGTTTTGATATCGGGTACCTAAAAAGTCAAAAATCGTTTTCGACCCCTCTAGCCCCACCAATGCTCTGCGGTGAAAAACCATCGCAAATGGGACTCAGCCCCCCTAAAATGCCCCCAGATAGCTCTTTTGAACCTCGCAAAATGTTGCGGGTCGAGTCCACCCTAAAAAGGGCTTTTTTGGCCGGAGCCCTCTTCGAAGTCCATGTGAAAAAAGGCTTTTTCCCCAAATGAGTTTAAAGCAAAATTTTTTTTCCGGGTTTTTGACAATCCTAGCATAGCAGACTTCTAAAAGCGACTAGGAATGAAAAATCTTTTGGGGGCGAATCAAACACCCATTTTTTGGGGGCAGTTGCCTTACCGAAACACCCTTTAAAAGTCATTCAAGATTTGAGATCAGGTCCTTTAAAAAGTGCAAAAATCTTTTTCCACCCGCTCTGCCCTCAGAAGTCGCGGTGCAAACCCAGTGCGCAAATCGACTCAGCGCCCCTCAAATACCCAGTAGTCTTTTTGAGACCTCGCTAAAATGTTGGGGGTCGATCGCACCCCTAAAAAGGGCTTTTTGGCCGGACCCCCTTTTCGAAGTCCATTGCAAAAGGGGCGTTTCACCTTGATTATAAAGCAAAAAATTTTTTTCCAGAGTTTTTGACACATCCTAGCATAGCTGAGACGTTCTCAAAGCGATCTAGGAATGAAAATGAGTCTTTGTGGGGGCGAATCAAACGAGTATTTGTGGGAGTTCCACCGAAAACAGCCTTTTCAAAGTCATTCAAGATTTGATGATCAGGTACCTTAAAAGTGCAAAAATGCGTTTTCGCACCCGCTCTAGCTCCTCAGCCAATGCTCTGCGGTGCAAACCAGTGCGCAAATCAGACTCAGCGCCCCTCAAATGACCCAGATAGCTCTGTTTGAGACCTCGCTAAAAGTGTTGCGGGGTCGAGTCCAATATGGTTACTTAAGTTACCCAAGTTAGTCGAATGAGCTAAATGAATCTAGTTAGACGAGTTAGCCTAGTGAGATCTGTTAGGAATTTTATGATTGCATTTTTATATAATTCTATACATACTATTAAATCAAGGTTAAGTTTACTTAGAGAAAGAGCTTAACCTTTACCAAGAGCAACTTACTTCATTTGCAGTCACACTCTAAATAACAAAACGACATTTTAGTATCAGCCAGACTTTTTTAATTATTTCTAAAATTATTCTAAGATAATATGGTGAGGAATACTCGTTAGCAATCATCTCCATTAGTTGTTGAATATTGCTTCAACCGCAGAGCATGAAGGTTTCCAAAAATTAATAAGTAAGAGATGGATTAAGTTATTTACGGATATTCTGACATTTGAACTTGCATCGATATTATTAGAAAAGATGGATTTATGACTTTAATTTTATCCCTTCAATGGCTGATCCTCTCACTAGTAAAATTTGCTTTAGATTATTGAGTATTATTACATTATTTTTATAATGCGCTTTCCTTTCCCATTTGAATCAATCATTTCATTCTTAAAATTTATCAAAAAATTCACTAATTGATGAATCAGCAAATCTATTTTGCTCAAAAGTCTTTACTTTTTTTATAATCTTTCATCACTTTAAAGTAATTCATGTATGATTAAACATGAAATTTAAATTTACTTTCTTATGATAGTTTCTTCTTTTTAGCTATCATATTTTAAATTGAACTATTAAGTCATCTTTCAATTTCAAATTTAGTTGTAAGTGTTAATAAACAAATTAAGATATTTTGAGATTAAGTTTGTGCCTTGTCACCAAATTGCACATATTACTATTGTCCTCTATATAGGCTAAAGTAGTACTCACATAGGTAGCTTTTTGAGATAGTCGTTTAATTAAAATATCTTAATATAACCATTTTTAAATTTAATCGTAAGTTAGAATGGGTGGAAGAACCTCAGTTAGAGTGTATAGAATTGCGAAGATGACAGCTTAAAATTTTAATACTTAATATTTCAAAATATAAAATTCATTTTGTTTATCATAATCTTAAAAAATTTAAAGTAAGACTTATCACATACCAATGAATATAAAGAGTAGGCAAATTTGAAAATATCAAAGAAGATTCATATTAAAATTTTATTTAGAGCTCTATTGTATAGGTTACTTGTAATGAAGATGAATTAAAAATCTAATTCGAAATGAAATATAATTATAAGAAACATACATTTAAATTAATCTTTTGCTGGAGAGTCATAAATTAATTTGGATTTACTATAATTCCTTTCTATTTTACATAATGCTATTAAATATTTTTGACAAAGAAATAAATGAACATAAAATTCTAAATTTCTAATTGGACAAGGTTTTATTCTCTTATCGTCTTTTTATATCCTCAAATCTCTTGAGGAAAATCATGAATTAATGATAAAAAATCATCATAAAGATAAGTATGATTGTAAACTGAAATTCTTAACTCTACTAGTTAGTTGATGTATGGTGAAATTATAGATTGCTTTTTGGATAGGAATTCATTATAAGAGTCATGTGAAATAATTTCAGCAAATAAATATTAAATACTCGGAATTAATATTGCAAGTTTATTTCAATATCTGTTTTAAAATTGCGAATTTCCTTATATATGTCATTTTAAATTCTTGCTCTGTTCTCTTGTTTTTGTTCTTATTCTTATTCTTTTTCTTTTTTTTTTAACTTTTGTTAAGTTGAGTTCCTCGTATTCTCTTTGTCATCACCTCTGTATATCTTGATCCTAGCAGTAGATTCCTTCTCTCTGTCCTTGAGATTTCCAACATTCACCTTCTTAGTTTGAAAGTCAAGCCTCCTCCAGTTTGAACTTGGGACAAGAAAGCTTTAATAATTCCGGGACTACAATACTAACTCTAAAATGCCGTTTTAATCAGTAAACTTTCTAGATATTGAAATTTAAAGTACAGCATTAAATAGCTGTTCAGTTTAATTGGCAATTTTATGATCATCTAATTTTAACTCCTCATAACTTTTAAATCCTATACTGTTAATAATCTTATTTTTTAAATTGATCAGAAATTTGATAATTTTTAAATTGAAAATGATTTTCAATTGTTCAATTATCTATTGTATTTTTCTGAATACATAGTAGCAAGTAGAGAATATAGCTTTGAAAATTGATAAATTTAATCACTTTAATATTCTTCACTGCTAGAAAAGTATGAAATTTCAGTTTGGAAAATTTCTTCTCTGAAAGGAACTTTGATTTCGCTGGGCAACATAAAAAATTGAATGATTTAAATTACGATTTTCACAGTTCTTTGTTATAGATAATGTCGCAATAGTATGGATTTTTATGCACTCTAAATAAAATACAGAAAACTAGTTTTCATCCAGATAAGGATAAAAAATTAAATGGAACAAATGTGGATGAGAATTTCCATTCCGAGATTCTCTAAGAATAAGAATACTCGAAATTCCATTTCATTCATTTTTTGAATATATCTTTAAATTTTATTTTACTATCTGCCTTTTAAAATAATGAAGAATTTTATTTCATTTTATTAAAATATATTTATTCATATAAATCAATATTGCTATTTTTAAATAGTAATTTTAAATACAGCAATAATTGAATTTTCTCCGAATGAAGTTAGATGTATAAAAGAAGTAGAACAAATAATTTAAACTTAGGAAATTTAATTATAAGGATAAAATTTATTAGTTTAATTACTGGGAATAAATAAAAAGGAGAAAATTAATTCATTGTCAATTATATTATCAAATTAAAATTAAAAAGTAAGTTTAAAGAATTTTAGAAAATATCATAGATTGGATATATAAATGACGCACGAATTATATATTTTTAAAAAAAAGTTTATTAAGCAATGATAGTGATATAAAATTAGAAAGAATTAAATATTAATTCTAAATTATTATTCACTTAGCTGTTAAATTTAATTATTTTGAAATAATTCTTTAATCGTTCGATAGAAAATGAATTTTTAAGACATCCTGATAGGAACATTTTGAACTCGCTTAGATAGGATATAGATTTTCTATAAAATTTAAATAGAGAATTAAGAAATATCCGATTTGTACCAAAGAGAACTCTTGATAGTTAGCATCTATAGCAATGGCTTAATAACGAACTTTGAATTAGATTAAAGAAGTTACATAAAAGTCTATATTTATTTTGTTGACACAGGGTTTAACTTTACTAATTTCCATATCTTTATTTTTTTATTTAATTTGATATTGATTACAAGGTAAATTTTAACTATAGTGGAGAAAACTCGAGAGGAAGGTATCTGAAAACACCAATCTACAAAGCCATTTAAAGAGAAAGTAATGATACTCTTTTTTTAATAGGTCGAATTACTTTATTAAATAAATATTAAATCCCAAGTTGGCGATAAAAATTATCGAAGAGGTATATTTCGGGAGTGGGAGTACCTATTGAACTTATTTGGGGCTGAATCAAAGCCTTCATTCTTCTTTGACTATAAAATATCTTTAAAATCCAAGATATGAAGAGGCTTTTCTAGTAGTCTCAAGATCGAGAAATCAATTTTGCCTTTGATAGTTTGCCAGCGTCCATTAGATTATAAACCTAGGAGCTTCAATATGCGCACTATAAGGATTCAGATAACTAACTTTCTAACTATCTAACTTTTTCCTTATTCTCTTATGTTAAATGATTCTTTCCATTTAAATATAACATAAAATTTTAGAAGATTTAATTCAAGGAACAATCAAAAGTTCATTTAAGAAATCTTATTTCTGAAATTATGTGTTCATTTTTATTACGAATATGATTGAATTCGAGAATCCCAACCTTCATCTTAGCAAGGAGAGAATAAATCTATATTAATCTATAATATGGCGTATGAAAACAAGTTATACTTCCATTGTAACTCATAGATGACATCCAGATAACTCTTATCAATATCTAATTGTGTTCTATGATTTGCTTGTATTCCGTCTTGTAAATAAATGCAATTTCTTTTCCTGCCGTTGAATTATCTATTTTTAAAATTCGTGATAAACTATTCATAGTTTATCTAATTTACTAATTAAATTCTCTTTTTATCTCATTAATTTATCATCTATAATAAAACTCTATAATTGGAGCAAAATATTATTTTTTGTAATAAAACTTTTTTAAATAATATATTAGGCGTGATTAAAAAGGAACTATAATAAATATTAAAGAGCTATTTATAAGCTAGTCAATCAATAGGACGAGAAAGAAAATCAATTCAAACCAGCAAATGTTAGAAATCACCTCGAATTGTTGAGCAAGCTTCTTGTTATATGTCTATGATTATAGGGCCTACAAGGAGAAACTAAAAATAAAATTAACAATTTAGATTAATTAAGTAATCACAATCCTTCAAGGATTTTTATAATAAGAATTTAAAATCTAATAAACCTTTTTATAAGACTATGAAATCATTTTTCCCTCCATAGAATTATAGAATGAAAAAAATTGCATTCGGCGCCTAAGAGAACCATCTTCTGAAACTAAATGGACCCAATTATTGTAATTATTTCACCTTGAAGAGGTGGCTATTTAAATTATGCTGTTTTAACTAAAATTGAGTGAATAGATAAGGAGATATCTCATATAAGTTTATTAGGATCTTATGCGTTACTCTTTTTCAGATGATAAAGCAGTAAGACATCCAGTAGTTAAGTTATCGAGTTGCTTTTTATTGGTCCTCTATTTTAGCAAGTAAAAGCTATTATGCAATAATTTATCACTCATTTTTAGACATTTCCGGCACTTTATTTAATTTAGTATAGGTATAAGCATAATTCACATATCTTTTACATCATAATTTCTTCAACGAGAGATTGTTTTTCTAAATAATTATAGAAATTGGTCCTCCCATTCTTTTAGATATTATGCTTTAGAATCAGCATTCTAAGTGGCCCAAGTTAATAAAATAAGGATTATTTTAGCCAATTATAATGATGAGAGCTTCTATGAATAGTTTACTACAATCCTCCACTATATTAAAGTTTCAATCTCTGGCATTTTAAAATCCTATTATGGTTAATGATAGGTTTAAGTTTACTAGAAAAGAGAATTAAATAAAAAATTAAAAATGCAAGTTATCTTAATTATTTAACTATTTGGAAAACCATAAAATTCTAAGAATTTTGATCTTTGCATCTTTGTGAGGGAGACCTCAGTCTAGAGTTTTCACAAGTATAATTGAAAAATATAGTTGAGTTAGAGACATTGAGCACGCTTTATGAGCGAAGAAGAATTTTTAAAATAAAATTATCTTAATATGCCAAACTATCGATCAAGCCATAGCTTGAGGGGAGAATCTCACAATATAACCGACATAACCTTACAAACTTATCCTTATTATTTTAATCTCAGATTTTAATTGAATTTTAACTGTGATGGCAAAATAACAATATAGTTTTAGTATGCTCCTTCTGAGATTCTACAGCGATAAATGAAAGCACATAATCATCTAAATCTTCATTAATATCAGCTTCAGTTGCATAGCGTCACTTAAAACTCTTAGGTAAGAGAATCCACACTAATTTATTAGAATATAAATTTCCTACAATTTTTCTCTGTCTCGAATCACTTTTTTGTTAAAATTAAAATGAAAATAGGAATCTGAATTAAATTAAATAAATAAAGAGTTTTAAATTTATTGCCGTTAAAGTTTGAGGTAGCTGATTAACTTGCTAGATAGGTTAAATGAATTTTCTTTTTTAATTGCGATAAGATTAATCATTGAAGAGATATTGTCTTCACAAAGTACAACATTTCCAAATAAGACTTGCAGTTAACTTTTTGAATGAGAAAGCTCATTACACATACATCTAAGGCAAATATTTAGGAGGAAAATGATTAGAATTAAATCCTTTTTCAAATGATAATAATTTAACCCTTCAACTCACACTTCAATCTTCACATAATTTAAAGCTATAATATTAAATATTAAATTAATTTACTTATTAAATTCTTTGCTATACCTTTTCAAATTGAAACAAGTTTACTGTGATCTCTTCAATATATTTGAATCAATTATTCACTAAATTCTATGTAAATGATTTTTATTTAAAGTACTTAATTAAAAAACTATTCATGAAGAAGTTAAGTGGTAAACCTAAAGATATTATTACTGAATAAAAATGAAAACAAATGTTTATAATTAATTAATTGAACTCATTAATCAATAATAAAATAATTAAGAAAAAAATTAACAATGAGGTAATGTTATTTTGATTTAATTTCATATTTTTTTTTGGGGGGGACATCAAGAACAGATTACCTATCAGGTTAAAATAGAACCCTCCCCAATGTTATCATTTATAAGGTGCTATTCTTATCCTTAAAAACTTTCTGCTTTAAACGCAGAATAAAAACTGAACCTGCGAACGATAGTTATTTTTCCTAATGATCTATATTCTGGTCTAGTAAGAGAATGAGCCTTCATTAAATTAAAAAATTTTAGTCCTTTTAAGTTCACTATCAAGATTAAATTGTTTCATTTTTCCTCGATCATCTTATCAACAAAAGCTAAGATTTAATTATTCCTTGTCAAATACAGCTCTAGTTTGTCTTGATTTGCCCTAGTTATATTTTAACTTTATTGTTTTCTTCTATTTCCTTATTATCAAATCAAATTAATTTAAAATGAAAGTTTTTAAATATTTAAGTGAAAATTAATTTCTTTATTTTAATAATTTTTATTTAAGCAATATTTAGTTACTTTATTTATTTAATAAATTATTTATTCCCATAACAACATAGAGTCCAGCCCAGATAATTAGTATAATGTCATTTTCTTCCTACACCTTTATTGATCTTAAGGTTGATATATCATTAGTCATTGCTTAAAGCATTTCATTAGCGCCCATATTATCCTGAATAAACCCATATTTTGGTAAGATGGCTTGTACTTATTCCAATAAACTAACTATTTAAAAAATATTTAGTCTAAAATATTATAAAGCGAGTGGCACAACAATGAGTTAAAGATTGCGGATCTCAAGCATTAAATTTATTAATAAAATATTAGACCGATAACAAAATAAGGCAAGTCCATTTTTCACAGCAGAGTAATGGCTAAACATCACAGAGAAAATAATTAAATAATCAAAAGATTCTTGCACTCGCATATCATTTTTATTAAATACAATTCAAGAGCGACTTTCTAATTCTAAACGCAACCTACCTACTAAATAGGTAGAATATATTGGAACTATTTAAAAAGCTAGAATGAATGATTTGAGTGCTGTCAGACTCATCTCATAAAGATAAATCAAAGATTCACTTACTTTAAGGAAGAGGAAAATGGGAAGAAATATCATTTACTATTCTTACTAACAATAAAGAAATTATACAGAAGGATAAGGAAGCTGAAAGAAGAAATTGGAGAATCTTAGTTTAATGCTCAAAGGCACAATAAAATTAAATGGAAGAACTAAAATAGTATTACTTTCAAAAAGCTAAACTAATCAATTGAAAGGAAAAAGATGTTACAGTTATCTCGGAAAAGATTATGTTATCTCTTAACACTAAAGCTTGATAAAACAAAATCAGGTCTTAGGATCAGAAATAGTAAAAATTAAATGATTATTAAATCCACATGAAAATCCTCAATTTATTTCTTAAAATAACAAAAATGAAGCGGAGGTGGGGAAATCAAAAATTAAAAAAATTCATCCAGAGTCAGAGAAGGAATAAAAAGTTAGTTCAGATCATAAAGATGAGAATAATTTGGCTTACAAAAGGGCACGACACTTTTATATTAATTGGTGTTCTTGAGATACTCCTAAATGAGTTAATGATAGTTTTGAATTTAATTAAAATCACTGATTTATTAAAATAATAAAAGGGAAACTTCAACTTTGATATAGTTTAAATGAGTGATTCATCCTAATATTTACAGTTTTTTCTATAGTCAAGCAAAAATTTATAAATTTATTTTAACATCATTGCAATACAACTCCTCACATGCAAGATATAGTAACTATCACTATTGAAATTATTTTACTCTACTTATACTTGAGATAGCTCCAATAAAGCTCTTCCACATAAATTTTATAAGAAAATAGATTTCTTAGATTTGTTCTACCAAATCAATTGCTCTGTATTTTTAAGCCTTGATGAGACTCTTTAGCTGACACCACCTTCAAATCATTTTAAGTTAATTTAAAAATGAATTATAAGCTCTCTAATTATTATAATTATACTTATTCCAATAAACTTTTGAGATTTGAGTTAAAAAATCCTATATCGATAATACCTCTCAAAGTCAAGAAGATAAAGATTATAGAGAGAAAAGTAAAATTATTAAACTCTCTAAATTTTATTATTTTAATTAAATCTAATTTTTGTTAAATATACTTTATGAAAATGAGATATTTTATACTTCTATTATTGTTATTTTTTATAAATGAATATAATTTTAGGAAAAAAATCTCAATCTAAGATTAAAAAAAATAACCCAATATTAAAATAGAGAAAGGCTAATCAAATTTTAAAATTTATAAACTAATAAAGAGACATCTTCTATTTTCTAAAAATAAGAGAGATAAATCTGTCATTTGAAATAAAGAAAATTATTCCTTTATTTTTATATTTTAATAAAAAAACATTATTAAATTATTCTACGAGCATAAGAGATTGACATACTCATTTGGAATTGCAGGGAGTATCACTTTAATGTCATTAATGTAGGCAAACTCTTTATTTATTTATGTATGGTTGATTCTCGGTTATAATAAATTAGCTCTCAGTTATTCCAAGTGCCGTCATTTAAAGCTAGCAAAAGAGTTGGAGCACTTAAAAAAGATAGTTACCTAGTAATCTTTTTGCTATAAATCGTACTTTGAATTTACCAATAAGCACAATTAATTACTATGACATATTTTGAGTTTTCTAAGGTGAAAGAAACAATGATGTTGAAATTATTCAAGTTAAATCAAATCGATAAATTATAAATTTATGTCAACTCTGACATAAAATGCACAAAAGACCTTATAATTAAATTCATATATAATCTTCCTTTTGTAATAAAGAAATAAAAGAAGTTTATGTACTCATTAAAAAATATATATTTTTAATGTCAAGTTAATATAATGCAGAAACAAATATTTCAATATATCAAAGTCTAAGAGATTTATACAGAAATTATTCTTTATTTGATTGTCGTATTTTAAAACATGAAACCTCAAATTAAATGAATCTGGTATTTGCTAAAATAATGATTTTTATTATAAATTTAATTAAATATATTTGTGCTATAGTTTTATGTCACCAATCAAAGCTAGCGCGAAAGCCCAAAATTATTCTGCTTCTAGTTGGCTTGAAAGCATTGTTAGAATATTGCTCATGAGTTTAAATCGCCTTTGATTTAATAATTATAAATGTTTGATTAAGAATCTTCTTTATTTATAACTATGATTTTCATAACTGTCTTAACATTTTAAGTGAAAGAATAATTTAAACTTAAATATAATTTGAAATATTTTTTTAAGAATATATTCGAAATGCCATTGACATGCTGGACAGAGTGAGTAAGTTTGAGTTTCAGATAATTAAAAAATGCTCGGATTATTAAATTAGAAAGTTAAAATTCAGGACGCACACGACCGGCACTAGGCACCGTTCGCCCTTTCCCTGAAGGCTTTCTGGTTTGGTAATCCATTGGCTGGTGGGTGAGTGCTTTAAAGAGGCAAGGGATAATGGCAGCCGAAGCCCTGGGGAAGGTGGTTGAGCTGCTCACTGGAGAGATAATCAAAGGTGAGTGGTTCCCACTCACCTTCCTAATCCTGTTAGGCGTGGAGGGACGAGATCTATGGGCAAACACTCAGTCATGCAGCTGGACAGCGAAGCCAGACGCTACGGAGCAGCGACTTGCTCCCGATCCGAAGCTACCGGATTTTTTTCTCCTTTTAGGTTTTTTTGGATGGTATGCAGAAGCCGGGGGCTTCTGCTCAGAATGTAAGGAGGCGGGGTGCCACGTGTTTAATATCCCTATTCGGCTGGTATGTTTGTGTGCGTCAGATAAATGCGTCACAGCAATATCATTGACTTCACGGCCTATCTTATTTATGCCGGGGGCCATTTAATTCCCTTAATTATTATTATTATAAAAAATGCTCGAAAGTATTTTTTAAATATATAGAAGGTAATTTTATAGTGATTAAAAAGAGAAAAACTTTTCACTGAGAATTTTGCAAAATGTTGCATGCAAATAAGATTAAAAAAGTTTGTTTAATGACAATAAATTAAGAGTAAAGTAATTTAAGAGAAATTTAAAAATTTTGCGATTTAATTAACTATACAGCCCTTGATGATATTTTTAACTTCTTATTTGATATCAATTTCCATAATGATACTCATATTCAGGAAAATATTTAATTCCAATTGAGTACGATTATTTGGTTAATTAAAGTTTAAACGAAGAGAATATATAATTTAGAGAGCTTCGAAAGCTTTATAATTGGACATTTAATTAAAATAGATAATTGGACACCAAGATAAATAGAGATCAATCTTTTTGAAGTTCAAATAGATTAATACCTCTAATCTGTAGCTTGTGACAAAGTATGCTTTTTTAATCAACTCCATAACACTTCTAAGCAGCGAGATATTGGTTGTGCTAACTTATAAAATCCAAATATCCTTGAAAATTAAACTCTCATCTCTAATTTCCCAATAACTAAGATAATTTAATTTGCTTGTAATTTAATTTTATTTTCCAATAAATTCTATGACATAATATATGAAATCTGAAATTACTCATATCTAAATCAGTTTTTGGTCGTATGAATTTGAATGAAATAGCCTCAATTAGCTAGTTTGGTAAGGTAATCGAAAGTTTATTAAATATATTTTTTATAATAAAATAAATTTTAAAAGCTGAGATAGTTGGCACGATATCGGGTAGAACAAAAATATAAGATAATTTCGAATGGATGATAGGTGATTGATACATCTTCAAAATAATAAGTTTGCCAATTCTCATCAGTTAAATAAATAATCTTCTGCCCATCTAACTACTGAGTATTTTTACAAGTGATGTGTCAGATAGTTTCTTTCTGTTGAAAGTATGCTTAAATTAGATTTCTTGTTAAGATATTTTGATGAAGTTGGTAGACGAGAAGTTCAGCTTTGACACAAGTGACTTATTGTACGAATATTGGTCGTCCTGATAGAAAAATTAAGAGGATCATTTTCTTTCAATATAACATGAGGAGCACAATAAAAAGCTGTTTGAAGAAAGAGATCCTGCGTTAGCACCAAGATCTAGTACCCAATTGTGAGATACATTATTTTTTGCAAGGTAATGTTAAGCTCCAATCAGACCCAGATCAATGAACTGCAAGAATATGACATCAATTCGTTATAGAAGAGAGTCAGTGTTGTTAGATTCACTGATGAGATAGGCGGAGCATATAACATTTTCTATATTATATATCATATTTATGCTTATGGATATAAATATTAATAATATGTGTTTATGATTAATTAAAAGATAATTTACATATTTAATTCTATTTTTGCAATAAGACTGATAAAGAAAATTTAAATCGACTCTCCAAAGAAGCTCAAAATATAATAAATAATTAAATGGTAAATTAAGGTCGAGAAAGGATAATAAATGCATTTTAAATAGATCTATAGAAGTTAGATGAGTTGAATTTTGAATCTATTGTTTCTTTTTTTTACTAAAATTAAAATGGGAACTGTTGAAAAGGAATCCTTAATCAAAGTAAACATTAGTTCAGAAAAAACAAAAGTATAAAATTTGAAAATCTGTACAAAATAGTAGGAAAAAATAAAATAAAGCAGTTTATTGCAAAAGATTATCTAATTAGAAATTAAATTAACCTGAATGTTTCAATGATATGAAAATATAATTGAGATTATAAAATTTAAGTTTAATATAAAATTTGAAAGCTAAAATAAATATGGAAGATTCTCATAAAATTTCCCAAGACTTCTTTATTATATCAAGTTCTTGTATGAAATAAATTCACTTCACATATTATATAACTTATAGAAGGATGGATTAAATTGATTGATATAAATTTAAGTAATTGACTGAAAGGACTTTCTGAAATACTTTAATATTCATTTATTTTAAAATAACAATAAATTCTATAAAGCTCGCATCGAAAGAAGTATACAAGTTTAATGCCAATATTTTAGCGACATTGTATACACCTAAGAGAATCAACTAAGTCCAGCACAATATTAAGCTCACTTAAAATGTTTCCATAGTTAAATTGTCAGGAGTCCCGTCGGCATTTAAAAGTGCAGAAATGGTAATTCCATTTAGTAAAGCATTCAAGAATAAACTTTCTATCTAATTTTAACTTTTAATTGGCTTAATATGAAAGTATTACACCGAAGTAGAAGTAAGCATTATATAAAAATTGGAGGGCCATTTCTCGTCACCAATGTCTTCTATGAAAATACTAAAAAATTACTACCTAGCCTAAAATAATCCAAAAGGCCAATTAAATAATCCTCATTCAATTTCAGAGAGCTTATCTGGGTCCTTTTCTTCTTTTTGAAAATTTTATGGAGCCTTTGATAGAAATTAGTTTCAAAACTATTTTAGTGTATAGTTATAGGAATATATAATCTAGATAAGATGAACTCCTCGATTTCTTGAGTAAGAGATTTTTGAAATGCAGAATATCTTGTCTAATTAATTTGAATGGTATATCAGGCGCAAATCATTTTACTTCAGTCATCCTAATCCCCGTGAGTTGTGATATCTTCTAGTAGATGAAGAAATATACTAGGGTATCTTGCTAGTTTAACCTTATCGATACCTTATATTAAATATAAGGTCTAGCAAGTTGTAATTAAATGGAACCTTAGTTATTCTTTTCTAATATATTTCATCATCTCTATTAAAAATTTTACTTTAATTTTAAAAGTATACACAAGCATTTGATTTTCACATTGCCTTACAAAGCATTTGGTCGCATAATTTTTAGAAAGTTAGCTTGATGATTGCGACAATTATTTTGAGGAGTTGATAGTTCAAGTAGTCTTCATCCATCTTAATAATAAATTTGTGGTAAAATGAACCAGTTCAGTAAATTGAGACGCTTGAGAGGATTTATCTAAACCTGTTTTGTTTCCTCAACTTATAAATTTCAACTCAAGAGACTTTGCTTTTGGTAAACTGATGTTTGCGCGTGAAATAAATCCTCTATTAATTGATAGAAAAGCAAAATAGATGCTGATCTGGAAGCAATTTGTTAATAAAACTGGTTTTAAAATACAGTTTAAATCATATGATTTCGAAACATTTATGATCTATTTTTTTCATAAAGAATAAGATCCTGACAGACTTCTGAAATTGAATAAGGACAAAGAATTTTCGTTTTGGAAAGTTTTAGATAGACAATTTTTGTATTTTAATTAAAAAATAGCAGTCTAGGAAATTCCCCAAAAATTCTGCCACTACTTTAAGAATATCTATAATGCCATCTACTTGAGAGTTTTGAACTTGATTTTTCTCATTTTTTGTGTGGAGGGAGTTAAAATCTATTTTGATATCGTGTTCTGATTCCAATTTCGTAAATCCGTTTTTGAGAAATATCAATGACGGATTTTATGACATAGGTGCTGAAAAATCTGAGAAAGGATTTGCCAAAGCTAGATAGCCATAGAAAGCGAACCAATTAATTTAATTTCAGCAATTTATAAAAACATATTACATTAATTTTATTCTTAAGAATAAAATTTTAAGGATAAATCTTAATTCTTGAAAAGTTCTTAAATTTAATTTAATATTTAAAAATTATTTCACAACTTTACATTTTGATAATATATATTTATTTATACAGTTGAAGTGCATATTATTCATGCTTTTAAAGAAGTTGTAAGAATTGAAGAATACTCTTATATTATTTTTTATTTATTTTTAAAATAAATAAAAATCAGTAAATTATTTTAAAAAGGATTTTGTGTTTTATTTAAAATTGAACTGTTTTTTAAAATACAATTTCTAATTAAACAACTTATTTTAGTAATCCCTGAGCTTAATTTTAGTTTTACTCTTTCTATAACCTATTCTTTTTTATAAAAAATTTTTCACAATTTTCCTTTTTAAAAAGCAATTAGATTAAATTTAACCTGACTTCACAGAGAGCTGCTAAATGAGGAATTAAGTAGTAATCTCTTAGGGCATAAATAATAGCTATCGAGTATCCAATAATTACTACGTGAACTGGAAAAAAATGTTTCCATAATCTACCCTCCTCAAAAAACCCTTTAAATTCTCCAACTCAGAGGTTCTTACCGAAATATTAAATAATTTGAATCGATAAGAGTTAAAATAATCTGACTCTATTATATCAGTTGGCAATTTCATTTAGAATGGAACAATTATTGGCCAGTGGCCAAATCTATCTCTTAAGTGATGCCACTGAGTGCCTAAAGCATTTTACTGCCCGTATCTCCTTAGAGATTTTAGCAATTATCATTGAATACTTATCATTAGATAGTGGATCATTAAGGCAAAGTGAGATCCAACTTTTTGGAGTTGTTTATGCTCTCGCATGGTTTCTGCGCTCACATTAATCCCACAACTCTTAATTAAAACAATTTTTATACCATTAAACGCTGGATTACTTAACTACCAAACGTATCTAAAACCATTCCTATTCATACGACGCAGAGTAATAGGTGTTGATTCTCAGATAAAATCTGATATTGGTGCAAAAGGCTTTTCTAATGTTTTTAGTTTTTAATTTAATATTTTTGCTAAAACTATGGTTATGACTTTTTATTCTTCCATGTATTGCACGAGCATAGTTTTTGAAATTTGGTTGTATAAAAGCTAGTACAAATTGCTTTAGAGTTACTTGTATTTTAAAATTATTAATATATTATATAGTTTAAGATGGAGACAGTTAAATATTGTTAATTACCCACTCAAGTTGTATATAAGATAGATTTAGAATTGTATTATTTTTAAACCTAAATATGGGATGAATACGATGGAGAAATCGGGAATAGGATATTAGAAATGAAGTTTAATTTATTAGTCGGAGTGGACTTGATGATCAAATAGTAACAGTAGAGGATTAGATTAAATTAATTCGTAGTCGAATTCCATTCATTTAAAATTATTTAAATTTATAAATTAACGACTTATCTAATATCATATTAGGAGCTCTCAATTAAGAATTAGACTTCGGGGAGCAAATCTTACAATTGATTTGACTGAAATACTTAAATAGTAGAATTCTTTGGCCTCAAGAATAGGCCTAAATTTTATAAGACAAAGGACAATCTTGAGCGGAAAACTTGAATTTAGATTATAGCAAAGGTTGGCCGCCATCTGTTATTACAGTTGCGAATAAATATCATAGCATAAATAATTCAGTACTTGGTAGAATGCTGTACTGAAAACTTAAATATTTTTTATTATCTTTTTTATTCATTAACCGACGATAATCTGGTCGTATTTTAGTCATAAAACTCATTCTACTTCACCTTAATAATTTTAAGAATTTTATGAATAAAAATGAGTATTTATCACTTCAAAAAAAGTTCAGAAATATAAGTAGGAGACAGTAAGCAAGTATTATTATTTATAAAACCAGGCTATAATATACTAATCGATTTAAGCAAGCAAGTAAGTACTAAATTAATATCTGAATTTATTCACTCAAATTTAAATGAATAACTTAATTTAGATTTGAGAAATTAATATCTTTTTGGAAGCTAAGTAAAACAAAATAATGAATTTATCATTACTCCTTGTAAGCTCCGCTGTTCAAAGAGAAAGGATTATTAACTCAGTGTCAGGAAATCCAACTTTTGAAGTAGTATTTTTCTAGCAGGGCTTTAGGGTTCATCATAACCAACGCACCCTAAAATTAACACTGTACACCGACAGAATACTAAACTAGTTTGCCTTATGGGCAAAACATCACATAATTGAGGCATTGAGTAATGAAAGGCAAATTCCTTACCTCAAGCCATGCCATTTTTCTTCATCTTCACTGTTCCTAGATTTTAACTTTCTAATTTAATTTTCCTCTCAAACTTAAATGATTTGAACAGATTATTTTTTGCTCAGACAATCTCATAAATGCAAAGTTTGAGCCTTTCGCTTTTGTGCGACGATCATCAGAGACATCAACAGGTATTTATGAAATTTTAAATAGATTAAATTTGTTTGAAAGATATGACCGGATGCAGAGTGTGACTGATTCTGCAATTCATGGACTGTAAAAAATGTTTGCAGACTGTAGATAAGCATGTATTTTCCTTTTTGAGCTGCTAGTTAAGCCTTATTCTATATATATAAATCCTTAAATAATAAATGCAAAATTTAACAGAGGATCAAATTCTAAGATTTCTATTTTTTAAAAATATTTTTGCAGAAGTTCTCTTGCAAAAACCTATAAAAGAAAATTGGAAACTAGATAATTTTTAATTTAAGTGAGAGTATCTATACTGAAAACAGTGTTGAGAGAAGCGAGGGACAAAAACTTGAAGTACGTTCTTCATCTTGCTGGTGTTCTTATCGATCATGATTACATCGCCATTCGCCTTCCTAAATGGGAGATCACACTAAGAGAATTTGTCAGCACGAGGCGCAACAAGTACTAGCTTACTGCTATTCTCACTGACCTCGTTAGAGGAGTGATGGAGTTGCATGAGCTGGGATTCGTGCACAGAGATCTCAAGCCAGAGAACATCATGATAAACTTTGAACCAGTCAGAGCAACTGTCATAGACTTCAACAGAGTTTTAAGAAGAGAAAACATTGAGGAAGCATCGGTGCAAGGAACTGCAGGCTACTTCCCATAGAGACAGACTTGGCTCAACGGTTCAGTGCAGTGGGACATTTGGTCTACTAGTGTGAAAGTTAAGATGATTCAATATAATTTGCAACAAGACATTGTAAGATTGACAAGGTATCAGAACCTTTGAAAAGGTTAGAGAGTAATAATCAAGCAACCTATGAAACCTAACACTCAGTTATCTGAAATAGAGGAAGCACGTATAAAATTCCGAGAATATTTTAAGACGTCAAGGTCACCTTCCTAGAAGACTTCAGATTGCCTCTTTAGGGTTAAATTTTAGGCATAAATAAGGTCTAGCCCCATTCTTAGTAATATTTGTGAAATGTCTTAAAATTAAACATCATTAATTGGCTTTTTTTAATTAAAACTAATATGGGATGAATACGAATGCAGAATCGGAGGTAAGAGATATTTCAGATTAATTTACTAGTAGACGTTGATTGAAGACCTAATGTTTAGATGGTTAACGCCTAGATGAGTCAATTTTACTCCAAGGTTCGAAAACCACAGGTAAAACTTTTTTTACATTTTTTTCCTGACCAATATTTCTAATAGTAATAGCAATAGCAGTAACAGTAAAATTTAATGAAGAGATATTTAAGATGAAGATGAAGAAATGGAAGATGAGGAAAATTAATTAGCGAAAGAATAATTTGAAAAGAGGAAAAGTTTGAAAATAAATTAGAGATGTTTCAAAAAGTGAAATTCAAAGCTGATATAGTTAGGCTCAAAAGTACGCAATTAAAGATTAAGTCAGTTATTTTTCTAGAGATGTTTTTATTAATTTAACCATCAGTTCAATTATTCATCTCTTTTACCAATCTCTCTAATCCATTCATATTCGTCCTATATTGATTGGTATTTAATATATAATTTAGAGATATAAATAGATCTTTACAGTTTAATTGTTCTTTTTTTATGTAGAGAGCAGTGATTAATAAATTGCGTGTCTAAATATAATTAACACCTAATCTTTTCCTATTTAACATCATACTTTTTTCTTGAAGCCAGACAATATTTTACTTGATGGTTATTTTGCCTATAGATTAAGATTGGTTTTATTTCTACAACCTACGATCATATTCATTTATTTGATTTTATCTCAAAATTTTTTAATATAAATTAGCGAATAAAAGATTTTTATCGGGACTTAATGAGATAACTGCCCCACCAATCAATGTCAAAATAATATTATTTAAAGTATTTAATGTTCTATTTAAATTTTATTTAATTATGCTTATATTTTACCTCTAGTAGTAATATATTTCATAAGTTTTTATTTTTAATTGATAAAAATTTTACTGAATAGAGGCTGAATTATTCAGGAAGATAGAGTTCTCAAAATCTATATCAGTATTGTAAGTAGCCAAAGCACCTCCTAAACCTTTTATTCTTCAAAAATTAGTTTTAAATATAAAAATTGGCTTTTAGAATAAAAATTGGTGATCTGTTTGCTATAATAATAAATTATTCTTGATAGATAAATAAATATATTGCAATAAACTATGAATATTTCATATTAATTGAGGAATTGCTTCGAATTATGTATAAAACTATTGAACTAACTTTAGTCTCAAATAATAAGAGCAATATTTTTTATTAAAAAAAAACTTTAAATTAAGGTATCAAGAATTAACCCCGCCATCATAAATAATACGCGATCTAACATATGTAACCACGATTCTTAAATATGTAGCCATTACTCCTGTTATCAGTCATGACACTTACTATCATTTCGAAACAGAGAGCATCCTCATTAGTGAAATACTGCCTCCTCCGTCAGCCATCACTTGTAGGACATCTGAATCTGCTGGCCTAACCAGGGCGCAAAAGGCTTATCATGGCAAAAAGAAAACAATGCATCAAGATTACAAAATTAACAGAATATTTGGAGGTAAGTGATCACGATTAAGTAGCATTTATAGTGTACTCTAGCAGTAAGACCTCATATTCTCATATAGACAGAATGCGTCTGTGGGGACTACATGTAACTTACTTTTACTTCTAACTTACCAGATTCCTTTGAGGATTTTTACAGTAACAATTACTCCTTGTTATGGCCCCTCAACTCTCCTTGATTGGGAGGTCGTTTATCTACGATGAACGGACTACAGCTTGAGAAGTAGTATAGTTATCGCTGTTTTCAGGATTCGTCACAATCAACGCGTCCCTTTAAAATACAATATACAGAGCTTATCAATCGATTACTAAACTATATTGGGTAAGTAAATATTACATCTGCCCTCGCACCTGGCAGGTTATTCCTTGTTTTGTGAATTGCAGGTCGTCTTATTTAGTAATTTAATAATTTAATAAGAAACTTATAAAACATCTTTAATTATTTTATTTATGATTCCCTATAGAAATCATAAAAATGTAATATAAATTAATTCAAAAATAGGTTATTTTTTTAATAATCTTATCTTAGGAAACTAATTTTATTTAAACTAGCATATTTTAAAATCTTAACTTACAATTATATATATATAGTCGAGAATTTAATAAATAAGAGAACTAAATTATAAATTAAAATAAAATGGAATAAATGAGTGGCAGATGAAGTTTATCTTATATCAATAATTATTAGACCATTTTATTCCACATCAAATTCTTAGGTCTTTTTATCCTTGCATTTTTTTTGTATAATAGTTCAGTAAATTTTATAAGTGGCAAAAGTTGAGGTATGGGAATATAAATTTGATGAAGAGTACTCTCATCATATATTGATGCAGAGAGGTGCTGAGAATTGATTAAAAGAAGAAACTCATATTAACTTCTGAAAAGCTCTCGAACAAGGTGAAATTAGAGGGTTTGGATATTTATAGGAATCTATAAGCAATATATTGTAAATTTAAGGAGTAATTCATAAATTTCAGCATATTTTTAAAATATAAATGAGGAAAAGGCTTACTTAAAATATAACTATTTTTATAGAAATATGAAGGAAAAATCTATAAAATTGGATAAAATAAAATTTCATTTAATTGATAATAACAATCCATAATTTTAAAGATGTGTTTATTTCTGCTTGATTTCTCGTAAATTGAGAATCTTAGATACTAATGGTTTACCATGATTCTTTTATATTGATTGCTCCTCCAAATCCTTTGTTACGACAATCTTTAATCTTTATTTTTTTCATCACAAATTCATTCTTATCCGAGAAGAACAAAATTTAAATATAAATTGTACAAAAAAATGCTATCTATAAAACAGTAAAAAAATTGTAAAGATAAGTAAATATTTTTTAATTTCCCAAATTTTTAGAGAATCTAATTTTTCATTTATTAATTAGTTATATTATGTACCTTGAAGCTTGCTCAATTTATAAAAAAGTAGAATAAAATAAAATAATAAAACAGTAGTTAATTAAATATAAATTAGAATCCTTTTTCCTTTATTTTTTAATGAAAAAGAAGAAATACCAAGGCAATTCATTTTTTTCAGTCCTAATTTTCAACTTAAATTATAAAGCTGGTCCTGATTTTATAAAGGAACTGCCATCTGAATAACTTTAAACATTGTAATCTAGAATCTCCTTAATATCTCAAAAATGAGAAATTTATTTCAAATTAAATCGTAAATCATATCAAGTAAAAATATATGTAAAATTATAAATAATAAACCACTTAGTTCAATATAGCATAAAATATTTTTAATTTTATATTAGTTATCTTGAATGAATAAAGAATCTGGAAGGATGCAGTCTACAGAGAGGTCTTCAATATAAAAAACCTCATAGGTGTTTTCAATATGAATAAGAGCCCCCTTCGCAGTGTAACTATCTTGGACAGTAATGTTTTTGAACTCAGTTATTGAAAAAGCCATCCCTTCTTAATTCATAATTGCACCTGAACCTAGAGATACTACTCTTGAGAAGTCTAAATTTGACATTACTAATTTTCCAAAAAATTAATGAAATATTAGCATTATCTAATTTTAAAGCATTTAATATAATAAGAATATTATATTAAATTTTGCTTAATACTAGCTATAATTACTTTTATTAGTCCTTTCTTTTAAAAAAAAATATTGCTTTCATATTTAAATCCAATTGAGATAGGTTGAAATTGAAAAAAAGCCCCAGAGCCTCTAGAAAATATGTTATGAAATTGACATGATGTGAGTAAAGCTGTTAGATTATGGTTCAGCTAGCGCGGTATGTCAAATTGAGCCATCAGTTCATAGTAGGAAGGTTTGTATATAGAGGAAATTATTCCTCCGTTCTTTTATCTGGATAAAATATTTCTAAAGGTGCAATCTCTCATCGTAAAAGACCCATTCAGTTGTTAGATTTAGATTAGCATGTTACCCTCTGTCACTATGTGATCGAATGTCAAATTATTAAATATTGTTATTTTTGCTTGCTCATCTATCTAAAATAGCCCAGAAAGTCCACCCTCATAATCAGGTTACTTTGATATATGTTTGAACTCAGAGTCTTTAACTATTACTTTTTAGCATGAATGGCATTAAAGAATCACTCCACTTTCAAAGTTGTAGCCGTTTTAAATCTTTAAGTTCTATATTTAAACAGATGTGTTATTGCAATTTTCTAGTTAAAGGTTATCATTTGTGCATAAGTTAGTATTATAAAATAAAGTTTTAAGAAATTAAAAAAAAAGATAATGAATTAAACGCTAATTAGACTTTCACTAGCCGCACTAACTTTGAAAATGGGATTGAAATTATAACTCAAATCTCCTTGTATAATTATGAATCCTTGGTTCATTTGAGTTAAATTAGCTTCATTTTAAGAGCAAGAGAGATCTATGTTGTTGATCAATAAGTTTTAGAAACTATAAATGTTATTACAAAATTAATTAGAAGCTCTTAAAATCAAAATTAAAATAATATCATAATTAAAAATAATTTATGCAACATTAATAAAGATACCCATATCATAATCTTCAGAAATTTTTTGAGATTTCATTTCTTGTAGTGAAGTAATAATGACATCTTTAATTGTTATATTTTGCGTTGCTCCAATTTATAATAAACTCGAAACGTACTGTTACTTAATGACAGTTATATTTTTCAGAACTAAGTCCTATACTTTTAAAATTTATTAATTATAAATAAACTTTGTAACTTATTTTACGCAAGAGAATCTTAGATGAAATTGACTACACCGATTTCAAATTGAGAGTCTTATTCTTATATGAAAACATTTTTTAAGGTTAAAGAAATACTCTGATACAAATTTTGTTTTAAAGTCAACAAGTACTGATTATTCATATTTGAATTATATTGGAATTAGTCAAAATATCCTTGAAATATTAGAAGGCCAAATTAATAAACACCTTACTTTAAATATGGAAAGAAAATAGCTTTTAAAATTTAAAAATATAAATTTTTAAGTATTCATGACAGCTCTTGCCTAAAGATTAATTCCATTAATCTGTACGTTATCTTATTGATCTTCAATTTAAATGAATGATGCATCACTTCTGCATGTTGCAACATCAACCAAAGCTTACTATATATTAAGGAGTTAGCAGTCTTTGCAACTGAAAATGGCGCTCTAAAGAGTGAGAATGTTACTATATTTTGAGTTCCTATCAGATAGTCTGGATTAATTTAATTAATAAATTCCACTCAGAGCTGATCTACTAAATATGTTTTGGAATACGTTCCTTCTAGATGTAACATCGCAGTTTTCTAAATAGATCTCTTAAAAATATTCTCTATTTCAAAATCATAGAAGGAATTTTCAATTCTCTATTAAAATATTTTGAAAGATCAAAGAAAACTGATCAAATTATTTTTGCTACAAATCATCCAAGTGTAATTAGCAGATGTCTATGTAATCTGATAGTGCATCTGAGGCACTTAGGTTATTTTGATCCAGATTAAAGTTAGCGTCTATGATGCTGTCTTAGATTAAAAATTAGGTTTTACTACTCTAATTTCCAAATAAGGAAATTAATTCCTAATAAATAGGTGAATTACTTTTAATGCCGATAGTTATATTCACTACCTTGATTTCAATTAGATGATATATTTTAATTTCTTTTACAATTATAATTAATTTAAATGAGCTTGAGTAGCTAAAATTAATCCACCTTGATGCTCTAGAAAGTCTTGTGTTTCATTTTATTATAAATCTCTTACATCAATTTAAGAGTTTAGAATTATCAATGAAGAGTATAAATTCTGAATGTAAAAACCACCTCTGTTCATAATTTATCAAAAAATTAAAACGAATTATCTCATTAAATACATGAATTGAACTTTAAAGTATTTGTTAAATAATTATATTAAAAATTCAATACATATTATAGGATGAATACAAAAGGATGCTCGTAGGTTGGTAGAAATACTAAATAAATGAAAAATGCTTTCTTTTTACATAAATGCGGTTGGATTCCGCTGGGACTGATAATGAGTCCTTGTCCAAATTATACCCCCTAACAGATTTTAATACTAATCTCTTTCTGATTATTACACCCTTAAATAATTAAAACTGATTCATTCACTTATTGGTTTATTAGTTTAAATTAAAGGGTATCAATCTAAAAAATTTCATCCTCATTTGAGTAAATTCTTTCATAGCAATCTTTAGAATGAGATTTTAATATTGTAGTAGTAGCATTGAATTCGCAAAAAATTTTTAATCTTCGAGACTGTTGACTGACGGTTGAAGAGAGCAGGGCAGGTTTCCTGATGGAGTGGCTCTGATGCGTGGCAGTTGTAGATTAAAAGTTCTATTCTAGGTGGAAATCGTTTGAAATAAGGAATTAAT
>JAJKFJ010023597.1:0-24653 GCA_027382625.1 Tetmemena sp. SeJ-2015 | reverse complement strand
ATAAAAAAAGCAGACAAATGACCCCCAAGTTGAGAAGTAAAAATTAAAGTCGGTAAAATCAATGATAAAATGAAGGAAAAAAAGTTAGTAAAAACTCAAGTGAAAAAATAAAGGTAGTGATTTGAGAGTAGTAATTTAAATATGTAATTTTTTTGAATGTAATTGTTTGTATTTAATAGTCGATAATTTAAGTGTATAAAAAGTGGGTAATTTTAAATTTTTTCCAAGTTACTTAAAAATTGATTGATTTAATTGATTTGATTATTTCGGGTATATATATTTAATTAATTAAATTGTTTAAATTAATTGTTTTAAAATTTTAATTTTTAATTTAAAATTAAAAATAACTTTTATTTTAAAAAATCAAAAAATTTTAAATTTAATTTTTCCAATTAATTTAAGATATAAAAAATCTTAAGCCTTCATTCAATTAAATGCTGAAGAATTCAGGAAATAAAATCAGCAAAAGAAATAAGAGGAAATATTAAATTATAAAATTTATAATCTTGAGTTAATTTCTATGAAAAAAGCAAATATTGACTTTGAAATGTGCTCCATTCTAAAAATATTCACTCTTAAAAAATAAATTAAACAGAAAATAATTTTCTAAAGAACCTTAATTTTGAAGATTTACAATACATAGTGCATTACTATCTATATTGAAATTTTATTGAAAAATAAACTATTTTATCAAATTTAAACTGTGAGCCTTTTATTATCTTACAACTTTTTATTTAAAAATTTGACTTTTATTATGGCCAAAGCTTAGATGTATAAATATTTATGAAAATAAAGTGCTCGCAAGTTTTATTAGATTATCTTACTAATTTTCAATTAAGGTTATAATGATAATTTAATTATATTAAGTATTAGGACAAATAAGAAGCTAATAAATTATATAATATTCTAATTATTGAAATTTTTATTTTTGTTTTATTATAATACGATTTATTTCATTAATAATTGATAAAATGGCATTTAAAATTTAAGAACGGATGTTGAAGAATCTGGCTTAATTACTTGTGGAATTGAAAATTCTGGGATGATCTTCAGTATGTTTTTAGCATTTTTAGAAACTCTGTTCGCTGTAGGGTTAATACAATCCTTAAAAATAAACATTTCTAAATAATTTATTACATACTTAATATAATTTTTATGAAAAAATGCTTTAATAGGTGTTTTAAATTTATAAATTCAATTAATCATATCCTAAAATAATTTGAAGTTGTTAATATATTGGAAGCTTAATTAATAAATTTTATTTATAAATATTGTTATAGTGTATAATAAAATTAATTTAGTTAATTTAAGAATCGAAAAAATGAGTAAAACTTATTCAATTAAAAAGCATTAAATCTAATTTATAACTTAGCTCTATGATGATTAAATTGTGGATAAAAAATTTTAATAAAATCCTGAAGTATTTAAATAATCTCCTTTATTTATATTCTCTATTATTCTTGAGATAAATTAAAAAATTTTAAGGAATGATTAAAAACTATTAAGTTCTTCTTATCATTCCAAATCTTCTTCACTTCTCTGATTTAATTACATATTTTACCAAATTATTAAATTTATATTAATGTTATAACTGAGAATTCAATAAAAAGGCGAATTAAATAAATAATTAATTTATTAAATCTAAAATCTTTGTAAGTTGAAGTGTAAGTTTATGGGTTGAAATTATTATCATTCGATAAAACATTAATTTCTAAGCAACTTTCATCCTTAAAACTTGTTCGTAGGAGGTGTGTGTAAAGAGTTATCTAGGTCAGAGGTTTTTGAACTTGGCCAATTTCTTGGTTCTGAGTTTGTGACATCAAAATATCTTCATAGAAGCCTCCTGTCCTAATGGTGGAAGAACAAACTCAAGCAATAAGCTATCGAACAAGCCCCATACGAACAACGTAGCTCACAATTTAACGGCCATCATTTTACAACTCTTCATTCATTATTTTAAATTAATTTAATTTTTCATTTACAGCTATAATTAAAAATCTTGTTTTTGTTTTTGTTTTTGTTTTTAATTGCATACCTAGCGATAATTGGATTATGAAAAACTATCTTCTCATGATTTCACTTTAAATACTGTTAATTAATCGTCCTCTCTTAAACTTAAAGGATCAGTAAGCATTCAAAATAATAGGCTTTATTATACTGAGCTCTATATTGGGATTGTTAAATATCAAATTTCAATATTTTGAAGTGAAGTTAACTTAAATTCCCAAATAAGAAGCTAACTATTTAAATAAATTAGAAGCTAGAAGGATTCACTGCCTTTGTTCTTCTTTCTCCTAATTATTATATTTTTTACAATCTTTTATTTTCCTTAATTTTTTTTTCAAAAATATTTTTGCTTTAAATCTTGTTATCAATGTAGAGCTACAGTAAACTACCATTTGCGCTCATATCTTAAAGGATGTCTGAAGAATCTTAGAAGAAGTCCACCGCTTTTTTCAAGTCGAGTCCAATATTATACTTAAAAATTAATTTATATCGAAGAGTTGATAGAAAAAATAGTTGGAGATGTTTTATCGTGGCAGTTAAATTAGTAGATTACTCCTCAATGTGTATTTTCGATTGTAATTCAGAAAATTTATATGTTTTTATTCATATGAATCTGCAAAAAACTCTTTTTTTATCAAGATTTATATAGCTCTAACCATTTTAGTTATTGATTTCTTTAAACTTGAGTCGTTTAAATATAAGTGAGAGCTGCTATACATTAATCACGATAGAAATAAAAGCCATTTAAGTTACAACTTATTTTATTTCAAATTAATTTTCTGCTCTATTGTACTCTTGTTGAAGGCTTCTTATTTTCGCATTGAGCTTATTATCAATAAATTAAAATGAAATTAACAAATTTTTAATTATGAGTATTAAACCAACTTTTAAAATTAATTCAGAATCGAGCCTTATATTCTCTTAATAGTTATCATTTTTGAGAAAGACTATAATAGGAATATAATTTTAACCTTGATAATTATTTTCCTTATCATCTGATAACTTATCTTATTTTTTGTAGCATTTTACCCTTCTATTTTTAAGAATTCTAAAAAATGCCTTTATCAAAAGGTTAGAATATGCTTAAAATTTTGAAAATATTTCAATAATGCTCCATATTATTTATTAATTTAAAACTTAAGTTAAAAAAATTAACTCAGATTTTAATTTAATTTAAAGTTCAATAAATTCTTAGTCATAAAACAATTTAAGCTAAATTAAGAGTATCCCCTGAAAGTATAAATAAAATACATTCATAATATAGTAAAATTTAATTGGAAATAGGAATTGAGTTAAAATAATAAATGAAAAGTTTTAAATTGTTGACAGTTAAGTTGCTAGCTACATTACTCAAAATGGGGCTTATTCGATAGCTCTTTAATTTATAAGATGATTTTTTTATACTACCATTACTATAGGATGTGGTTACGAAGAGTTTTATATGTCAAAAACTCTTAACCAGAAAATTAGCCTAGTTAAAAAAACTTTTGACAGAGGTATCTCTTTATACACACATCCTACAAAGGTGTTGTAAGAATGAAAATTTCTTTGAATTAAATGCTAAATTGAATGGTAATAATTTCAGCCCAATATCTCACACTTAACTGATACGGATTTTAAATTTATTAAATTAATTATTAATTTAATTCTCTTTTTTTTAATAAAATTCTCTGCTATAATAGTATACACCTATTCAAATACATGAATAAAATTCAGACACCAAAGATTAATTTCAAGATTACTTTCATTTAGAGGAATGAAAGCTCTATTTTAGCTAAAAGGTTTATTCACCAATCTCATGATATCAAAACTTAAATCTAATTCTAGAATTAAAAGCAAAAATATAAAATTATCCTTGTCAATTGAAGACCCTCATAATTGACAGTATCCTTCAGTTCACGACCCAATCGGTGATTAACAGCATACCTTTACATCTTCCAATAGACTGCTGCTAATATTTGTTCTGTTGATCAATTTTCCTTGAAATGCCCTAAAGTAAGAAGATAATGGATAGCATATATAAGGCTATAAGATCCAATTTATGGATGAGTTTTATTATTGAACCTGCTAAACCTTTTCTTCGGTAACATTAATTTAAAACTCAATGACGGTTAGAATGGCTATTAGTGATTTTTAAATTCACTTTTTTCTGCCATAAGACTAATCTTATACTACTTTTTCGTAATTTTTTCATTTAATTATAATATAAATTCTTAGAAGTAATTTCTTTTCTTATCTCTTCAGATTGAACAAGAGTAGCAATGCCAAAGCCAAGGGCGGTGGCAGAGGAGGCAATGGAAAACATCAAGAAATTTGATAAGAATATAATTTCAAATCATTTGAAGAAAAAAATTGAATAAAAGATTTCCTTTCAAAATTTACATCTATGAGTTATGTCTATTATTATCTACCTTTTCATAGAATAAAAGATGGATTTCTTGTTAAAAAATTTCCTTCATTTATCATGATTAAAAAAATTTAAAACCAGAAAATATAAAAATAAAAAAATACTAAAGGTAAAACTTTTGCTCTCAGACAATTATTTTGTAGACTTAGCATATTTGAGTTTTAAATTAATTTATTATAGTATTATTACGATTTACTCTTAGTTATTTTAGAATATAATCTAAAATTATAATATTCTCCTTCATAGAAATTCAACGTTATAATCCTTAAGGTCACACTTGTAATAACATGAATGCTGAGAATTTTATTAAAATCGATGATTGCTTAAAATAATAAGTAGTGGGCTGCAAACTAGGTGGAATTTGAAACCAAAGATTCACTACCTTATCTGCAGAGTTTTATATAGCATTTCAAAAGATAATATGAGTTTCTTCTTTAATTATCTTAATAGACTTATAGCAGTAAGATATATATCTCACTGCTCTTCATTTTAATTTAAGATATGAATACCAAATTGGCGGCGTATTATTCTGAACTGAGCACTCCCTTACCAAAGTTGCAAGAATATAATGTTCCTCGAATTTTATAAAATCACTATCATAATCGAAGGTACCAAGTAATCCCGCATTTAAGAAAATGACTTTATGCAGAACTATCATATTTAATAATTAAAATAATAATAGATCACCTCTCTTAATTTTATTTTACTTAATAAATTAATAATATCTTTTGATAAGACTATGTAAATGATGTTAATCAATTATATTTTCTAAAATCTTCAGGTTTAAATAGTTCAACTTAAGTTTGATTTTAGGTGTTAACTAAATTATTAATAATCAAGAAGTCTGATCTTGACTTACAGTATAATTGAGCATTTTAGGAATACTTAATTAAATTATAAATCAAATTTAAGTTAATCAAATATGTGCCGAAGAAGCTTCAAATTTAAATAAATATTGTAAATTTTAATTTATAATTAAAATTTACGAACTTTATATATTTGAATTTTTATATGGATGCTTTTTTCACAGAGTTATAAGCAGCAAAAGTTTTCTTGAAGATTAAATTTAGGATATATGTGTAAGTACACAATTTACATCGGTAGAAAGGGAAATTATGACGATTATTAAAATGAAACCAAGTTTACCTCCACTTAACTACACTTCCATATAATTATTTGAGCACTCGGTCAATTTTAATTAAATTTTCAATTGTAATATGTTTTCAATCTTGGTGTTAGCTTTAAGTATACGCATAAAATTAAAGTGCATAACTCTCGTCTTAATGAATAGATCTCTAAAGTAAATCAGTGAGCAATGAATTTATAATTTTAACTTCAAATACTGAAGTTTTTAAATGATTTAAAGTTTACCTAAAGTTTAAGGTTTGATTCTGCAATGAAAAGAAGATTTTCATAGTATGAGGGAATATTTTTAGGTGGAATGAGTAAAAGATATTGCGTATAATCATAATGAGAAATCTTAAAGTATAAAATTTTAAATAACTAAAATGTTTTATTTCAAAACTTTAACTATTCCGCTCTAATGAAAAAACCACTCTAATGGCAAGATAACAATCAACCTTAAGAGTTTTTAGATATTTTAACTCACATTTTAAAATCTTTCATTCAAATTTTAAATTTGTAAATACTACCGTTTTATAGCTAACCATAATCCTCACACCACTTTCTTAGATATTCAAAATACTTGCAGTTGAATTATCAAATAAGATCGCATCAAAAGTGGACTACTCAGAAAGCATAAGCATTAAGAATAGCCGGATAAGTTCCCAACCTCAGTCAAGATAATATTAGCGCGGTGGGTCCAATATTTTTTCTTTCTATTAATAAGGAGACAATTATATAATTCTAACCAAATCAAATTTAGGACTTTGCTTTTGATCTTATAATATAAAAAGATTTATTAAATTTTAAATGGCATTATTTATTTGTAATGAAGTTTAAAAAAATATTAGGAAGAATTAAGATAAAATAAAATTTAAGCAGAAGAATATTTAATGAATAAAGTTGAAAAATAAAAATAATTTGTGTCTAAAATTTTATGTTTCAGTTCTAAAAGCTTACAAATATATGTTAAGTTATTTTTAAGTTTAGATTCTGCTTTATTTATATTTACTATTTGATTTATCTATTTTTTTTATAATTTCTCTTCTCTAGTTTAATCCTTTGCATATTTCTCAAAACATATTTATTGCACAATCTGAAAATAGAAAAGGCAAGGTTAGGTGATAAATGCTAATTTAATTTTTCGATAAATTGTCTTCTATATTTATTTTGAATTTTACTTTGATTCTATTCTCTATAAATATTTATTCATTAAGATTTAAAGAGTTAATAAGCAAAATGTTACCCAATCTCGATTAATTATCTTATTAAATAGGTGTTATATTATTACAAATATTTTAATAATATTCCCAGAATTGATAATTCGATTTACTGAATTACTAATAAAGTGAAACTTTCAATAATGGTGTTACGAAGAGCTTTGAAGAACTACCAATTAATTTATCTTATTATCCCACTTAGCAAGTATAAAATATATCTTTAACTAATTAATCGATTTTGAATATATTTGTTAACTCAAATCTTCGGTTTTGTTTCTTGATTTAATTATTTATTTTATGCATTATAAAAGTTATATATTATATAGATTAAAAGTGTAAGGAAAGTGCATTTATCTAGATCATTTTAATTTTAAGATCTAAGAAAGTGAAATTTAATTATTGATTAGTGAAAAATAATTAGGGTCTGTAATAATGAAGAAAATAATATAATTTTTTTGCCTAGATTTTGCAACATTTAGGATAAACAACCATATTATAAAAATGCCTTTCTAGTTTTAAAAATATCTCTAACTAATCTTATGAGAAATTTGATGAGCGAAAAATCAAAGAAACAAAATGCTTTTTTTATTCATTTTTTTGTTAATCTTTTTTAAAAAAGGTAAAGTTATAATAATAAGTAGAAGTAAAAATAGCTACAGAACTGATGTTTAATTGCTCAAATTTTAGTTTTTTCAGTTCATTTGATTAATAAAATTTTTGGAATTTTTCTATTTATCTTTGATTATCTAAAGAGTACCCATTATTTAATTTATTATATTATTATTAACCAAGAAAGGCAATTAGTTTCCATCTTTGAAATAATATTTTTTATGTAAGACTAAAATAAAAAATTTAATTTTTATATTTAAGTTAAATTTTAGAATTGGAAATTAACAAGAGTGGTATAATAATCTCTAATTTCATTCTGAAATATTAAGCATAATATTATCCGTTCAGCACCGATTTGTCAAAAAATTTTGAGTTTGCTTCTGTAAAGCCTGGACGAAGGAGGACGAAGCAGTTGCCATCTGGGTTAAGACTTGGTATTGTAAGCGCTCATTGTCGGCCGAGTATTGCTACAAAAATGTCAAAAAAGGTAATTTAACTTTATTAAATCCCAAAATTGTAGGGTAATTTATAGATTTGAACATGTCAATTATGGATGGATTTGAAGTCACTTCTCTAAAGTTCAGTAAAAAGACGAAAAGCAGTGGCTACTTACTGGGCAAACTGGCTTCCTAACCAGAAGTCAAAAATCGGGGCTGAACTGATAATATTAGGCAATCTTTTAAGCTTTATCCAGCAATATATTTACCAGTTAAAGGATAAAGAGCAAATTTAAACCTTATGGAATTCACTTTCATTTTCAAAGTATTAAAGATGAAAAGAGCGAGAATTCTTTTAATTAATTATTCGTATTCATAATCGCATGCTCCCATATTTTACATTTATACACATGATCTTATTTTATCCTTAAAAATAAAAGCAGAAAACTTCTAAAGTTCATTTTTTCAACTCGTAAAATTTGTCTTCCAGAATATAATAAATTCAATTTAAAGGTCCTTGATTTATAAATTATTGGCAAATGACTGATAATAAAATGAAGCATTAAAATCAGAAGAAAGTGAAATTTATTTTATTAGCATCTAAAACATCTACACTTATCTGGTGATTTATAAAATTCTCTTTACTTTAAGTTAGCTTCTTTTATTAAAGCTACAGATGCAATATGAAATTTCTCGCTTATATGATATCCAGTAGATTTCAATTAGAAGACTCTGGGTTTTGAACAAAGAATGGATAGGATAGTAAATGAAAAGATTATCCATTTTTAGGTACAAATTTTGGGATCTCTTTCTTTAACCATCAAATCATTAATCGCTCTTTCTGTCCTATTTATTGAACCCAGTCTTGAGAAGGGATTCACTTATAGATAATTTGAAAGAGATAATGAAAGTATAGAGTAATCTAAGTAAACTTTGAGGATAGGAAAATAGAAAGACATTAATTAAGGAGTTTCAATGAAGTTTCTTAGAAATAACAAAAATTATATTTTCACCAACTAGAACTTAAGAAACCCAAGCACAATATTTCAAAAGAAACAACTTCAAATAGAGAGTATATATGGCGGAGCCAAGGGAATTAAAGATAACTTGATATTGCAAGATAGCAAAAGCAATTTTTTTAAAAATAAATTCAGAAGATTAACACATAAAATTGAATTTATCCTGAATAACCTAGAATAAAACAATTATTATTTCAATTTAATTCAAATAGTAATTAGAGTAGAGGAGAAGGGAGAGATTGGCTTTAGACTTAAGTTCATTATAGAAGTTAAAATAAATCAACCTTTGTAGTTGGTTAGACTAAAAATAGCGTGTCCACTGCAAAGATACAGATCTCCCTAACAGTAGGGGAATAAGACTTGTCCTTTAGCAAGATACGACTTTGCTACTTAATATGAATGTAGTTAGGAAGTCAAGCATGCAAGCTTGTCAAATAAGGCGAGAGATTTCAGAGATCTCTTTTGTAAATAATTTTGCGGCCACCAACATTCAAGGTAAGAAGGTCGGTATCGGCTGAGCAAAGAATTTAGGCAGGTCTGTTGAAGACATTCTCTTTGGCGAGCAGTTCAATTTCATTCACCTTCTCAGTCTTGCTAAGGAGGGGAATGTCTCTTAGTGTATCCAATGAGTGAATACCTGGCAACTTCTGATGCTTTTGGAGGTTGGTGTAGTACCAAGAAAGATATACAACCTTTTCCTTGTTGTCAATAGAGAACCAGTGCTAGACTTCGCCTCCTTGAGGTTATTCAATAGGTCTCCAGTTGCCAGTTAGATATCTATCACTAGAGTTCACTTGCTACTTGTTGGATCTTTTCATTAGTCGCACTGAATATTGAGCCTTTTGAGTTACCTTATCCATCATCTCAAGAGAAGCTAAAAGCTAATCGAGATCTTTGGCAACTGGTGTCTGGTGAGATTTTAGGAAGGCCACTCTTTCATCATGGGATTAATAATGATCTTTGGTCCACATCAGAACGAAGAAGTCATATGAGTGGAGTTATCCAACAACAACATCGTCCTCTTTGGTTTTAACAACATCCAAGAAGCTGTCGAAATCTCCATTTGAAAATTTCAAATAAGCGTGGTAGAGTTGGTAACTTTACTCCATCATGCTCTCCATTAGGGCCATCTTTTAGTTTATGACCTTGAACTCAGTTGTTCTCTCGTTGAACACTGAGAATATATTAGAATAATAAAAGAGACATTAACTTATTAAGAATAATAATAGTATAAGAAATAGGAGACATTCTAATTCTTCATGCGTTAATTTTCATTACTCTTAATTTAGCTATCATTAAGTATCCTAAGTTTATTTTTTTCCTCAATTTTTCATATTATTTTTTTCAATAGATTTATTAGCTCTATGAATAATGTCAGAGCATATCTTATTGATCTTGCTAATGTCATTAAGTTTTGAGTACAATAAGTTTTGGGTCTTGTGAACCTCGCCTTAGAGTTAGTCTAACTTGCCTCTAAATTCATCAAGTTGATTCTTTTTGTTTTCGTTATCGATTATCTCAGTTATAAGACCTACGAGAACAATATGATTAGGATTTATTTAGGGCTAACGATTAATACTTAGGATCAACGAAGTTCTTTTGTTTTTTGTTTAAAATTATTATATTTTCATTTGAAATAATAATACTAATTTTTGGATGGTTTAGTTCAAGTTATTCTCTTATTTTAAGATATTCTTGTTGTTCATAATTTTGATCAATTTACTTTATTTTTAGTTCTCATATGAGTTTCATTTAACTTTAGACTTGGCATCTAAACAAGAGTCATTCAATTTGATAATAAGTAAACTTGATTCGGCGGGAGTTTTTCCTGAGTGGATATTTTACTCAATTTTTCTTTTATTAAATTCAGGATTTATTATAATAGTTTTTATAAAGCCAACCTTTGTACAACTGAAACTTGTAATCCTTCAGCAATCAAGACACAAAAGATATTAATAATTTTTAGTAACAAATATCACAAATTTTCTATCTTATAATGGACATGACAATGGCTTCGGCAATTGGGTCAAATGAAGCAAACAGAGCCTCAATATTTAGAATTTCTCCTACCTCATTCAAAGCATCTACAACATCGCTTTGGAAATTAATGGTAAGATCTGTGGGTAAAACCAATGAGAGCATAATAATCCTGTTGATATCGTCTCTGAAGTATTAAATAGCCTGACCAAGTTGCCACAAGTCAGCTGTTTAGTTGTAAAGATTTTAGGTTGAGCCCAAAAGAGTGGAAAGTTCTCCTCTCGCCACAGATATGTGACTTTGCTCTTGGTGGATCTTATCTCTCACTTGCTGTTTCTGGATCTCAATAAGGCCAAGAGTAAAGATATCTGTTAGAGTGAAAGGAGGAGGCATGGCATTCCCAATTTTCACATTGGCATCAGATAATTTGTAATCTGTGTCATTTATTTTGTTCATAGCATCCTAGATATTCTTTTAGTATGAACTCAGGGAACCAAGGGGTTCGGAGTAGGCTGAAACTGTATATGGTTGGGCAGTTCTGAAATTTGCCTTCTTGGCCTTTCTTTTTATGGATCTTACGGAAGTAGTCTCAACTTTAGGCTTATAGTTCTTAATATGGTCAATTAGCTCATCGAGCTCCTTCTTGCTTAAAAGAGGTTCCATTTTGGTGGCTCTTGCTTTAGCGTCTGCCAAATCAATACCAAGATACGTCTTTTTAGGAGGATCCATAGTCATAACATTTGAATAGCAAGCTAAGAGTTGAGCAACTTGATCTTTTGTGATTTATGAGTCAAGCTTATTTCCAACAATTGTTACCATGAGGTCCTAGAAGTCCGTATCTTTATCAATGCCATCCTCAAAGTTCAGATTGTTTTACACGAATGCGTTTTTCTGAATCATTTAGATTATTTGAACGTAACCACCCATTTCTCCGAGAGCTTTCTTAACTGAGTTAGCAGTATCCACAAGCTGACCATAAACGTTCACAATAACTCTGAGATCCTTAAGCATTGTGGGTTTGGTTACTTAGCCCAAAAGATTCAAAAAGCCGTCCATACTTTTCTTATTGAAAGGAGCGAGCTCATCCAAAGCGGTATCGTAATTTTTGAGTAGAACTTTCTCAGATTCTGTGAGAGGAGTAGTGTTGTTCTTTCTCTTCTCAAGTTCTTCCTTTCTGGTTTTGTCGCTGGCTTGCAAAATTCCTAGTTGATCTTCATGCTGAAGCTGTTTCAATAGGTCGGCTTCGTGATCAGTAAGTGGGAGCTTGGGTCTGATATAAATAAAAAATGCTCAAATTTAATTATAGCAATTATAGTTGATATTTTAATTTAATCAATAATTAGTTTAATATAAAAATTTAAACAGAAAATCAGAGAGAGTTTAATAGCTCAATTAATCAACAACTTGCATGATAATCAATCAAAAATTAATTTGAGTTTCATATTTAATTATCTCAACTAACAGGAGCAATATATATTTTGTGCACGCAATTTCATATTCTTAATCTTTGTTATATAAATTATGTTTGATGTAATTCTTAACAGAGCGCTCTCTCACAAATGTTGCAAGAATATAAAATTATTAGAATTTAAATGCTATCGAATTATAGAATAATTATTAAAATCCTAGATACATCAACTGCCACTAATTTGATCTTTTTAATTTAATAATTACTGAATTCTATATTTTCCAATCAATTACTGCAATATTAAATAGGAAAATTGAAATATAGGACCAGTAGTGCGGAACAAAAATCAGATTGACGAGAGGCAAGGAGATCTTTTCCCCAATACTAAAACAACCTTGCTACTATAAGGGACCTAATATAGCATTCCAACTGAAGGAGGCTGTGTACTTAAAAGAGGGATGCGAACTTTGGTGCCATGAAGCCATGTAAAGGTAGTTATAGCAGCTAGATAAATGAGGGTGAGAAATCTTCAACTCTCTCCTATCAACCTTTAGTATAAGAGTTATTAGTAAGAGCAAATTTTGCAGCTCAAAGGTGAAACCTAAATCTGCAAAACATCTGTGTTACGACACTGAAACTGTTGGATTTATTTATTAACTACTTCCCTACACTCTAATTATACAATAGTTTATTAGAAAATACACAGAAGATGAGTCCGGACACTCAAAGAGGTTAAAGCGATGATATCATACTCTATTCCCAATAAAGAAGTGATGTGATTGGATGTATATACCCAATAGGGTGTATTAAATTCACTAATCATTAATTAATACCGTGAATTTTTATCTATTCATCGGCTTCTTGGAATCTCTTGTAGATAGGGTCTCTTGCATCTTTTATAACTTTTGTATCTTTGTTGTATTTGGTATACTGGGCGAGTATCAAAATGTAAAATAACTACTATTTCATTGAGTCTACCCTTGTCCAAATTTTCTATCTTTTGGAACTGAGCGATTCCCACAATTGCGGACTTTGCGTCACAAGATAAAGGGAAAGTGGCAAAGAATCTTAGCATTTCTCCCATTTGAGCTCTCACTGAGTCTGCTAACTCAAAAAAGTAGGGAAGGTCAATGCACTGGTTAGACAAGTAAGTTTTGAAGGCTGGAAGATCCTTTTTCTTCTCGTCAATTTGAACTCTCAGATCAGCAATATGAGCATCCAAAGTGGCTTCAGCAATTTCCGCTTATTAGGCGGCGATTACTAACTAGGCAATACTCATGCCGATAGCAATGAAATTCAGAACGATACCGAATACCTCCATACCGATCTCAAAGCCAGATCTGTTTGTGTCGAAAATCAGTTTCTTGTAAGACATATTGTCCAAAAACTCAGCCTGCTCCCCATTAACTTTTAGGTTTTCCTTGAACTCTTCAGGAGTGAGGCCAGTTTCCATATGCTCTGAAGCAAATGGAAGTTCTGATAATTCAGTGTAGTTCTCATAGATCTTATTGAATTTCTCATTGTTAGTTTCAATTTATTTGGACGCTTTGTGTAGGTCGTAAATCTGCTTAGAAACGCTTCCCACTCCAGCAAGAGTTCCTATTGAGAAAATGCAGTAGTTCATAATCTCGAGAGTGGAAATTTTGGCTTCGGGGTTAATTTATTTTGGGAGTGAAAATTCAGGAACCATGTCGAGAATCTTTTTGGCGTTCTTTTGTAGTCTGTTAGCCATAGGGGTAATTTCATTGTCAAGATACAATTAAAGCAGCTCCCCGTTCGCCTTTAGGTCAGTTAAGATATCAGAGCTATCTTTAAAGAAATCTACAACTCCTTTCAAGTCAAGACCAATATCGTTGTAGTCTTGCTGAAGGTTTCTGATTTCTGCGTTGAGCTTTTCCAACTTTTTCTTAATTAAAGATAAAATTTGATAATTATTAGCATTTTAAAATTTGATTTAAAATGAGCGCTAATTTTACACTTCACCTTCTTGCTTGTGATGATTTTTACCCTTAATTTGTGTGATTTTTGTCAAATAATACATAGACTCCTCTCTTTGAATTTCTAAGTAAATTCTATGCGATAGCTGATCAGTAGATATCCTTGCAGGGATTTTGGTCTTGATTATTTCTTCTCCACTGACCATTTGTGTGAACTTTTCTTGCCAATTAAAATGCTGAAATTTAATTAGTTGATGATTTTGCTTAATAAAATATTAACAATACTTCATCATAAAGCAAAGTATTATAATTATTACTTTTAGAAACCTCTGCGAGTAATATATTAACCACAGAATTGAAAAACAAAACTGTCACTATTTTTACGAGTTGAGACTTTGAGGTTGTTACAAAGATAGCCAGAAATGGACAACATAATGCAAGGAACTTTAGGAATTAGGAAGGCAGTTATATTTATTAATTCGGAAGGCCATATATATAACAAATTATAATTAAAAGATGTTTAATATTGAAATTCTATATTGATAATATCATATAATAAAACTTAGCGGAGTATGTAGGTATTTGCAGTAATGAAGAGGTATGTTATCTCGCACACCATGGGAACTACAAGCCAAAACCATACTAAGTAAGAAATAATAATAAAAGCAGTAGTTTGTTGAGATGTCCTTAGAATAAGAATAAATATGCACTTTGATCTAAAAAGTAATAAATTAATTTTTTATTTTATTGAATTTGATAAACCTCTAACAAATGAAAAAATTCATCTTTACCTCTGACTGAGCAAAGGTTGCAATTCCAAGGCCGAGAGCGAGCACGTTTGTTCCGAGGGATAACATATGATTTTTTGTTTTAGTGTTTAATAAGAATATCTTTTCTACAATTCATTCAACAATTGAATCTTTGAGGAAATATATAATTTCTAAATGAGATATCAGCATAGAAATTAATTCTAGCAATTAATATTATCAAGTATTTTATAATATTTTTCGGCAAATAATTATTAATTTGATTTAATTGTTGCCAAAATCAAAAAGTTTATCAATAAATAAAAATATTCTTTTCTCTAAATTATTTTGAGGAAAAAATAAGCACAGAAAATTCCTTTCAATAACTATGTGGGCGATTAATTTATCATTTAAGATAATAATACTTTACCCCAAATCTGCTTTCTCACTAAATAGAGCAAATTTAATGAATAATCATATAGCAAAGCTTGAAATTAATTAATTGAATAGTAATTTTCACTTTAGCTTATAATTAAGTTCAGAAAATTGTCTTTATTCTTATAATTTCGAAAAGACAATAAACTCAACTCTATTCTTTGTATTGATTGTATTCTTTTACAAGTAAATGATTTTCATGATTGAACTCATTCATACACTAGTCTCTGCAATTATCGAAGTCCCAAACATACATGTACGACAAACTATCACACTTCATTATAAAAACCAAATTAATATATAGGAATCATTTCATTATGATTTTGATAAGCTTGTAAAAATGCAAATCACAAAACTTTAGTCTCTCAGGGATGCTTAATTCCACCATGGGTGGAATATCAACTAATCCTGGCAAACTCTGGTGAAAGAATACCAACCTGAATACTAAATCTGCAAAGGAGTCTCTTTAGCATAGTTTACCCCACAAAATCTCAAATATTTCATCCAAGTGATGGTGACTCAAAAATTATTTAAATTTATTAGCATTAATTTTTACTTATAATTTCTATTTATTTAATAAGTAAATTACTTAATAAGTTCATTTAGTAATTTAAACCTTTAAATTATATTATATTATTAAAACAATTTCTTTTTTTATAATTTTAAACAGAATATAAATTGATAAAGAATGGAAACAAATATGATGGTGGCCATGCATTTACATACAATAGCATTAAAATATTAATCACTCTTAAATTTTAATGTACAAAAAAAAGCATTTATTTTTCCTCATTCCCTTTTTCCATGAGTCATATATTGGCTGTCTTGATTGTAAATTAAAATAAGATAGATAGGAGAAATTTATATTGATTCGTGTATAAGTTTCCTCACTTGTTGTAAGTCTTCTTTAGTGTCTTAGTTTAGTTATCCCAATTTACTAAGAGCCAATAGAGTACTGTCTCCTAAAATAAAAATATTTTAATTCAAAATATCCTCCCTTGAAAGGATGGATATGGTCTTTTCCTTCTATATAGGGTATGCTGAGCTTTTTAATATCATGAAGTAGTGCTGCCCATTTTAGAATATTTTGTTCTTGCTTAGAGCATAACTCTAAATATTCTTTATTATGCATTACACAATAAAGTACGTTCAAGGTGTGGCAATTTATGTGACTTTCATTAAATCTCATTATAAAAAAAAGAATTATAAAATACCAATTAAAATAAATTGATCCATTCTAAAGCAATCATATAATTTTTAAAAGAAAAATTTTAAAATCATAAAGTAACTAATTTATTTATTCATCTCCAATTAAAATTTTTAAGAACTAAAATAATGACAACTAAATTAGTTCTATAAAAAATTAATCTTAAGTTCATTTCATTAATTTATTGATGAACAATAAGAATTAAAATTTTAATATTCTTGAAAAGGTTATGTATAAATCGACTATTTTTTTAAAGAGAAATACGTTTATTTAAAAATATTTTTTGAAGAGTCTTTTTGTAAAATTATATATCATTAACCTTTTAGAGATCACTCCACTCAGGAATGACTTAGCATATTTCTTCGTGAATGAGAGGTAGAACATTTTTAATCATCATTTGTTCGTACTCATAATATAAGTTCCTTTATTATTTCTTGTATTTAAATATAATTTTATTAAAAATTGATAATTATTAAAACATCTTGTCTACATAGGGATTGTTACAGTCACGCATGTACTTAATTTGATAAATAAATAAAATGATCTGTAAGTCTTTCAAAACTACCGTCTTTCATTATTCTTGCTAAGTTTGGAAAGTAAATGTCGAAATTCGGGCTTTCTATTTCAGCATCTATTCTAAAATTGAACAATAAATATGACAATTCAATAATTTTAAATATTCGATCATTGTTATCTTTATCAAAGTTAACAACATCTTCTTGTTTCATTTGCATAACCTCACTATCGTTTTAATTTTTTTGAATTGTGTTCTGACGACTTTCCATAATTTAATTGAATTCTAATAGAAAATAAAGCAAATTATTTTTACTAGAGCCAATAGAAATTTCATAATTCGATTCATGCATAGAAAGGAAATAATTTTTAAGGTAATATTTTGAAAATTTGCTTTAAACTTTTTTAGAACTGACAAATGTCTATTTTAATAGAATGAGTTATCTCAGCTATTTTAAATTTAAAATATTTTTAAAGAATTAAAATTTATAATAGACTATCTCTTATAAATTGAATTTGCTATAATTTAACTAAATAAAAATTTGATATGGAAGATTGAAATATATAGTCAGAAAATTATTAATTCCTCTATCTTTTAAATAAAATGATTATTTATTCCTCCAAATTTATATTTATAATCTAAAGTAAATTTATAGAAAAAAAATCATGGAAAAAGAAATAAATAGTTAAATATCTTTATTAAGCAAAAAAATATATCTACTTCATAAATTAAAAACTCAATTAAATTTTATTTTTTGACAAAAATAAGTGTACTCTTATTATAGATACTGTAATCTCTCCTTCATGCTATCAATAAGGAATACTTTAATATAAAAAAAATAAAGTAAAGTAAAGTAAAGTAAAGTAAAATTTTAGGAATATAATTAATAATCAATTTCTTAAAACAGCACTTATCGTACTGAATTAGAAAATCAGTTATTATCCTATGTAAGATAAAAAAAATAAAATTATTAGAGTTTAAATATTCAGAATGGAATACTGCATAGAATTTAAATATTTCAATTGAAGCAGCTATCTAAAACTATTTATATGTAATATGTATCAATAATTTTAATTACAGAATCTTTGTTCATTTAAATTTATCATAAATTTAGCTTTAAAGAAAATGTAAAGACCTCAACACTCACATAAATATCCGCAATCCTTCTTCCAATCAAATCCAAACACTCAGTTTCAAAATTAAGGCTAATCAAATTCTAAGTAATCTTCGCAATAACTCTCTTCACCCATATTTGGCTAAATTTAAGCATAGGGAAATATTTCCTAGTTCAATAGCATAAACTCTGAAAAGCCACTCAAGCAGTCCTTTTTCTAGCCTCTCTTTCATCATCAGCAAAATTTATAAATACAGAGCGACATTTAGCAACTTGACCAGAAAACTATAAATGATAAAGATATTCAGAGTTTTTCACAATTTCAATCACTGAATAGGTTAAGTTTATAGTTTATTGATTTAAAATCTGATAGTAAGGAAGACTATGATCTACAGGAACAGAGATCAATAGCTTCTAACTTTGTAAAAGAATAAAAAGCTTCCAATTTAAAAACTATAATATAATCAGCTGCAGAGACTAAAAAAAGTAAACGAAATTAAGCCAGAGGTAGGAAGCGCGATGTGAAGTTCGACAATGCAAAGCAAGGGTATTATAATGATAATGATGATGACATCAACGGTTACTAGAGCAGTGCCAAGAAAGCTACCAGAGCTAGCTAATAAAAATCTAATGAATGTTATTTAAGTGATTTATAAATTTAACCTTAAGATGCACTTGTGCAATTCAATTAATTTGAAGAACATGAAAAAAGAAAGGAATAGGCCTAGAAGAAAAGTATAAAAAGAAAACGACAAAGCAATAAAGAGAGTGAGAATAATTTAACAGAGTGAATGCGTAGTGAGCGTCTTCACTCCAAATCTATTTCAAGGAACTAAATGATTGATAACGAATTAGATCCAAGAAAGCAAGAGATTCACCAATTGTATGAAGAAATTTAGAATCTATTTCAGCTTCCCTAAGAAATTACGACTTCAATCAAGAAAAATAAGCAGTTTAAATTGGCAGATCTTCAAAAATTTCCCTTTAAATTTAACATAAATTAAGACCCTTCATAATAGAATATCACTGATGATAATTAAAAGCATTCTCCTAATAATATACGATTTTAAAATCAACCGGCCCAGTAATAAATGCTCGCTCATAAGTTTGCACAGAGTTAAATCTTGAGTAAACTATTCTCAGATAATTATTAAAAACTGTCAGACTTATAGCCTAGATTCAGAGAAAAAAGAATTGATAAAAAATAGCTATTTTAGGGTGTTAATGGAGTTGGGAATAACATTTTGGAAAAGTAGAAGTTCCTTGTCCAAGAAAAAAGAAAAATAGTGTAAAATGAGAGATAATGAGATCAGAACGTTTAGCAAATGTTAAGTTTGAGTGTAGCAAGGGAAGTCCTTTCTGATATTGTTAAAGATAACCCAAAGTATTTCGCAGCTTATAACTGCATCTCTAAACTGATCACTACTCCTGACTAAGAGAATAGTTAAGATTATAACAATATGTCTCCTGAATAATGCCTCAAAGAACTAAATAATTTGAATTTGTGGCCCATGTACATCTCATTTTTGAGTTGCTGCCAAGGTTTTGCTGCTATCTTCTAAAAAAGATAAGCTTTAATAAATCACTTAAGAAAGTTTATCCCAGAATCAGTATTGGAAGAAAGGAAGCAAGAGCTAGCTCAAGCCAATATATCAAAATAGTAAGGCAAAACCTAGATAGATGACAAACTTTCCAAGGGAAGCCTCAGTGATTTATAGATGCCATAATAAATCATTGAGAAAGAGGAATAAGAGAAATGAAACAATTCTCTTTTTAATTTCCATAATATGTTAAATTAATGACTATTTATTATTAGTTTAACATTTTTTATTATAGAAATTGAGTATTGAAATTTAATATACATCTAGATAATTAACTATCATAAGATGATGATAACTGGAAGATGATTGCGCAAACAAATTTTACTTTTATGAATGGTTAATTTTTAAACATATATTCCAAAAGTTTTTATTTTTATTTTTTTATAAACTGTATTTCTAAATTTAGATTAAACTAGAATTTGCTCATAATAGAATTAATAAACAGCAAACATTATTTTAATTACATCATTAAACGATTCTTTTTGTTTAAATTATAAAAGAAGCATTTATTTTTCTTTATTTATATATCCCGGAAGCAAATAAATAAATTCCTAAATTAGTCACCTTTTATATTTGAAATTACAATCTTTATAAAATATATAAAATTTTGCTGAACCAATTAAATTTTATTATTTTGAATTATGGGAATGATAGCAAAGTTTGTTTGCCAATCCTATTTAATTAAATTTACTAATAAATTATTTTTAAAGAAATTTTAATTAAATTCTTTAAAGCTAAATATGCTGCTTTAAACTAATTTTATAATTTCAGGCCAAAATTTATTTGAAGCACTATCAGCGTTGCTTGTTTCCTTAAAACTAAAATCGTAATGTAGATATGTTATTAAAATCTTAAACTGCAAAATTTTTTCAACAACTATAACTGAATTTCAAGAAAAGGCATTTTTAAACTTTTAAAGTTGAAGTTTTAATTAAAACTAAAGGTTCCTTAAATTTCCAATTTAAAAGCGCTTCATTAAAAATGTTAAACCGTAATTTTCTATTCAGTTTTAAAAAGCTAAACCAATTAATTAGGTCTGAGAAATTTTCGGATAGTTGAATTATATTTAAAGATAAAATTTGTAAAGTAATTACTTTTGTTACAAAAATAATTAAAAAAACTACGATAATTAAATTCAATGTTTATTATATAGAGATGAAAATTAAAAAATTTTGGATTTGAAATTATAATTATTAAATATAAAATTAATTCTGAGCATTAACTACGAATATTTATTCTGCCCAATAAATAATTTATTATAAATCAGTTATAATTGAGATATAATCTTTGATGTAAATTTCATGAATTCTATGTATAGATTTATATGATGTAAGCCTATAATAAAACTATTTCGTTTCATTTAAATTCGAAGAGTGGTTAGAATGGATGAAAAGATATAGATTGATATTTGATTTAAGTTCATTAAGGAAATAAAAATAAAACAACTTTTGTACTTGGAGAGATTAAAATAGCTTGTTTATTGCAAAGATACAGATCTTCCTAACATTAGAGGAATAAGACCTGCCCTTTAGCAAGATATGATTATGCTACTTAATTTGAATTTAGTTAGTAAGTCAAGCTTGTCAGTATGGCGAGAGATTTCAAAGGTCTCTTTTGTAAATAATTTTGCGTCCTCCAACTTTCAAGGTAAGAACGTCTGTATCAACTGAGCAAAGAATTTAGGCAGGTCTGTTGAAGACATTCTCTTTGGCCAGTAGTTCAATCTAATTTACTTTATCAGTCTTTCCAAACAGAGGAATATTTCTAAGTTTATCCAATGAGAGAACACTTGGCATTTTCTGAAGCTTTTGAAGGTTGGTGTAGTACCAAGACAAGTAAGCAATCTTGTCCTTGTTGTCAATTGAGAACCAATGCTAAGCTTCATCTCCCTGCTGCTACTCAATAGGTCTCCAGTTGCCAGTTAGAAATTTATCACTAGAGTTAAATTGCTACTTGTTAGATCTCTTCATGAGTCGAACTGAAAATTGAGCATTACCAGTTATTTTCTCCATCATCTCAAGAGAAGCTATCAACTGATCGAGATCTTTGGCGACTGATGCCTTGTGATATTTAAGAAAGGCCACTCTATCGTCATGCTAATCATAGTGGTCCTTAGTCCACATCAGCAAGAAAAAGTCATAGGAGTGGAGTTATCCTACAACAACATCATTCTCTTTGGCGTGAACTAGTTACATAAAGGAGTCGAAATCATCTTTAGAGAATTTCAAATAAGCGTGGTAGAGTTGGTAACTTTATTCCATCATACTCTCAAGCAGGGCCATCTTTTAATTTATGACCTTGAAATCAGTTGTTCTCTCGTTGAACACTGAGAATATATTAGAGTAGTTAGATTGAAAAATGAAATATTTGCTTCTATATATCAATAGTATAATTTAACTTCATTTATTAAAGGCTGTTAATAAACCCTTAAGTAAGTGTATATAAACCAAGATAACTTCTAGGGCTAAACGTGAAACGCTATTGTTACTAACATCTCTGAGTTATTAGGAACAAAATCTGCATAACCTCTAAAAACTCTATGTCACACGTTAAGGGACTTACTCGATAATAAATACGAGAGCATGAGTTTTTTACAATAGCGATAGTCACTTCGTGGTGTTTAACTATAAAGCTAAAAAGTTGTGTCTTTGACCATAGTTCTCATCCTATTGAGGCTAGGAGAGTACTTAGGATATCTCTCGCCTTCAAATATCATTCAATGAACTGTGAAACATCCTTCCCAAGATTTCAGGATAGCATAATCAACAATCCTATTTTATGAAAGCAACCCCCCAAAAACCATTTACTAAATTAGATCACCCCAAGGGGATAAAGTAACAAGCAAAGGCATTAAGTTATGAAAATCTTCTTAGCCATTGTTAAACGAATTTTTGTGCCTCTCCTCGGGTCCTTTAATTTAATTTCTCATTTTATTTATCAATATAGCTGAGAATTTAATAAAAAAGAGAATTAAATTAATAAATAAATTAAGAAATTTAAAATCCTAGGCAGTTGAAGTGTGAGATTTTGGGTTAGAATTATTACCATTCGATTAAGCATGAAATTATAAGCAATTTTCATCCTTGCAACTTCTTCGTAGGAGGCCTGTGTAAAGAGTTACCTCGGTCAAACGTTTTTTATCTTGGTTAATTTCTTGGTTCGGAGTCAAAGACCTCAAACTCAATATCTCTTCATTGGTACCTCCTATCGTAATGGTGGAAGAACAAATTCATCTTATAATTTGAAGAGCTATCGAACAAGCCCCATATTGAACTACCTTCTTTACAATTTAACGGCCAACATTTTACAACTCCTCATTATTATTTTAATTTAATTCCGATTTTCATTTAAATTTTAACTATAATAATCATAGATATCCTTCTTTCAAATTATTGCAAAATTTTTTTCATTAAACATAATTGCAACTTAGCTAGTATTTTTGTGAAGACTCCTTTCCACTCTACTGAATTTATTCATGAAAGAAGAAGATCTCTATTTAGCAAAAAATGGCCAAAAACTCAAAATCTCGAGCTAAATATCAAATTATGAGAGTCTATCAAGTCATAAACTTTATTTGAGATAAAAGCAAAAATAAATATTTTAAAGCCTCTTTTTAGAAAAATAAATTAATTTGATTAAAATCATAGCAATTTTTCTTAAATTGGATAACACCAAAAGTTTGATTTACTAAGCAATGGTATTTTTATAAATTTCCTTCTAATATACATAAAATTGTTTAAAATAAAGTCCGTCATATGAAGATAAAAATAATTCATGCATACAGAAAAATGTGGTGGCAATAAAATATAAATTATGTTATGTTATTTTTTTGTTTTTCTTTTAATTTGATAGAATGTATTAATACAAATTAATAATTTTAAGCATGAAGAAAAATTTAAGTTATTTCCCCACACCTTCTTTAAAATAAAGGAAAAGATTTTGACCAGCCTCTATAAGAATTAAAGAATTTTTCTAATTTTAGTTACATAATGATTTTTTCATATTTTCACTAAAAAAATGGGTGACGAGGAAAAGTCCACTCCAGACATACTATAAAATTTTCTGAAGCTGAAGTATTTCTTATAAATTTTTACGATTATGTTTTAAATTAAAGATTTTTAATAGTTTTATCAATAATAAAAACCCAATAATATTTATAAGAAAGTGAAAATAAGTTATGTATAATTAATTTCTTTAATAATACTGAAAATAATGCTAAATTTTAACCCTAAATAGGCAATCTAAAGTCTTCTAGGAAGGTGAACTTGACGTCTGTTTCTGAATTTTAAACCTTTAAGTGCTTCCTCTATCTCAGATAACTGAGTGTTAGGTTTCATAGGTTGCTTAATTATAGTTAGATTTTAAATTAAAATCGATGATTGGTTAAAATAATAAATGAAGAGTTGCAAAATATTGTCAATTAAAATGACTCAACACCTCAAATCTGTAGCTTGTTCAATAGATAATCAAAATCTAATATGATTTTCTTCTTTTATCATCTTCACTGCTTTCCTCAGCAGCGAAGTACTATGTGTGCAGTATACATAAATTCAAAAATTAAATTTGAACACACTTCTATAGCTTATAGAATCTGGGCTGAGCACTCACACACAAAAGTTTTCAGGATATAAAGATCTTAAAATTATATGTTGAATGGAATTGTGTTATATTTATTAAAATTGGTCACACTTTAAAGTCACAATTTTATTTCATTTTAATTAATTTAATAATCTTTTTTATTATATTCTTAGCTATTAAATAAAAATGCTTAGTGAAGTCTATAACGCGCTTCACTCGATTCACAGTTTTGTACGTTATGCCATTTCAACGATAGATGTTTGCTACAGTCTACGGAGAGATCTTGAGATAAGGAAACTATCTATGGAAGATCTT